>VYXH01008603.1:104093-162994 GCA_013397275.1 Burhinus bistriatus
CACCCACCCACACTTTTTCTGCACTGAGTATTAGCTGTGAAAGCAGTCAGATGGCTAGGCCTTTTTGGCTTTGAAATGTGTATTATTGAAGCTGTATAAAAGCACCAGTTACAGCCTGATCCTTTAGAGACATTTAAAGCAACCACTGTAGCTGACTCGGAAAAACTTCTGAATTAGGCACTTTTTAATATACCTGTTTCCTGTGTTGAAAACTTGACAAAGGATAAGATTGTGTTGTGTATGACCAACAATATTATGCTGACATGCTCTTTTTTCCCTTTACTGTTTCCCAACATCTATGAAGGGTTCCCGCTCAAGAAAAAGAGGTTATTATAGAAATGTTTATTTCCCTTTTAACTGAACCCATGTTTGTCTGTTTAATAAATCGCTATGGAAATCGCATGAGTCATGTAGGTGATCATAAGTTAATTTCAAACAAATCACTTCTGCCCTTGAAATACAAAATATATATCAAATTCCATGTCACCGTAAAGAGTGTAGCATTAAACAAATTTAATGACGTTTCCTGGGCGAAGATGTAATCTTTTTATTTCATCTCTTGAAGGCATAGTATGCATGTCTCCCCAGTTAAAAGGCAGGGTAGGGATGTGTAGAAATGGTGTTACTTTTGAGACTTCTTGCACGGATGACAATCAGAACCTCTTATCCTTACTGTTTATCTGGAGAAATCATAGGTGTGATTTTCTGCTACTGTTAGTGTACTCTCTACTAATGCACATTTGGCAACAGGTGTAATGGCGTATAAAAGCACTTGGAACTCTTGGAAATGGGGCCGTTGGATCCAGAGTCCTCTGAACCTCAAAAACAGCTGTTGGGGAGCTGGTTGTATATTTATGGTGTAGTTTTATTTCTAATATTTCACTTGTAGGATCATGAAGTATTGGCAGCAGAAAGGGGATAAGACAGCAAGCAAAGAATGTTACTTAAAACATTATACAGCGCACTAAGGCAGCGCTTAAATTCAGTATGATTTTTCTTTGTATTTATCAAATCTGTTCTGGAGAAATATAACTTAAAAGGGACCAGTTAGTATAATTATTATTTTTCCCACCCAAGATTCCTTCTCTGTAAGTCATAGGTGCGGTATCATGGAAAAAAGTCAATCTATTTTAATTGTAATATGTGGATTGTGGATTATTTTTAAACACCTAAAAATTGCATGCTTAGATATAGTGTGTGTTTTCCATGGGAAGGCCGCAAAACCGATGCTCCATGTAGAAACCCACGTGGAAAAAGAGGAGAAATATAGAGCATCTTTTATTTCTTCATATTTACTGTAATTAATTCAAAGTGAAGCAAAAGTTAGGAGAGCTGAGTAAATTTTCTAGAATACGTGAATTGTATCACTTTAGTGACGTAACAGCTGTGCAGAACTGCGAATTACTTGTGCTGTGGCAAATGTTTCAGATCAGCTGACAGCAAGGCATGTGGCATATTATTTGAATGGTTTTAGCTGTCATCAGAAGACCTCCAGGTTCACTTAGAATTCCAATCAAAATGTGTGATTTTATTAACTGCTATTAATTCAAGACCAGTTAAGCTTCCTTTAAAGACCTTGTAGTTGTTTTTATTTGTCTGAGCAGGAGTTCTGTTTTCCTTATAAATACAGCTCGAGAGGGACTGATGAGTGATTGCATGCACATATGGGACGCTGCCTCTGCGTTATCATTTGAGTTGGGATGAGGAAAGCGATTTTGAAACAAGAGGGCCCTGCTTACCACACGTTGGCCTTGCATCGCGGACCAATTGTGGAATGCACTTCTTGGCTTTAACTGGAAAAAAAAGAGACATTAAACAAGAAGCTGGGCTCCAGGGTCACCATCCTCTTAGAGATGGCCAGTTCTTGGGATCAGACTAGCACTACTGTGATGTAAAGATCCCAGAATCCGTATGTTTTGGGGACTTGGGTCACTGGCTCTATGTGTTTCCTATGTGTCCCGCTTTCATGTTGCATGATAGTCCAATGCAGATGTAGCCTGAGGTCTCTCCTGGTTAGGACCTAGATGAGTGCCAAATTTTTGCTTTTTAGTAGATGTCTTAAATACAGCCAATGCAATAAAGAATACTTATCTGAGTGAGGAAATAGGTGGAATTACAAATGCAATTATAGATATATAGAAAAAATGCATGTTGGGGTTCAGCTTACCGTGCTTGTGACAGTAGGACATGTTAAACACTAGCACATGCAATGGAAAACGTCCTTTGTGGCCTATCAGCTTGAAGAAATAAAATTCTCAATAGGAAGAGGACTCCTTGCAGTGGGTAATGTTTTGCTGAATCATCAAAGAGCATCACTAAAACACAGAGAAACGGGCGATCGCAGACAATAAATAAATTAAACGAAACCTACTATTTTGTTTTCCTAAAGTACCCATAGTTGGCCAATTCAGAAGACTGATTTCTCAACGTCAGGTTACTTGCGTGAATATAACAACTCATATAAGAAATATTTCTAAAGACTTTATTTTGTTTTCCAACAATGTCAGAGCTGTTTGCATAAGTTGAGGGGAGGATTTTGTCATGCGTTCGTTCACATTCTTCTCAAATTGTGAATTAAAGAAAAAAAAGGAGGGATAAGAATGTAAATATAAGTGACTGTGTAAATACTTTAGTCCGAAAATATATGTTTTTAGAGACTCCACGTGCTCAGGTTAAATCGCTGACTAAAATACACATGGGGGAAAAACAGCTGACTGTCTTTCCTACCTGATGGAAGAACTTTTGTTTTTCGGTCTTGAAGCAGACTCTTGTGGGACTCGGCTTTCTAAGTGATTGAAAAGGAGCATTGATAAATTTTGGGACAGGGCCTTCCCACTAGTGAAGACATCAAGAATTGGAGGGTTCAAGTAGTGTTATAGGAGTTTGTTGTAAGACGTTTTCTAGGCATGTGGAAAATAAGCCGAGGTCTGTCATGTATTGTGTTGGCTGTCTCCAGGTGGGGAGTGGCTGTAACTTCCTCTTTCCATGGGAAAGGCGCTTGAGCAGCCGTCTCTACCCTTTCTAGGAAAAGCAGCAGAGCTTGGAGGTAGTGCCTTCTGAGGGATGCCTCTAGGGTCTCTCTCCTCCAACTGACCGGGTCTCTTGGACTTTTTCATTTTTATTCCCTGGAGTTTATCTCGTCTTCTGAAAACTCAGGTGGCGGTTTAGTGATTCAAATGTGTGATTTACACTCCGTGGTGGTCCTAGGGTTTACTTGTACTTGCGGAATGGAGGAATTTTGGCGAGTGTCACAGCTGTGGAGTCCAAGTCCTGATTTGACAGCAGGGCGACTCTAACCGCTTTCCGCAGTGAGGAATGGCAGCGTGGCTGCCACTGGATGAACCACTGCAATTTTCCGTCTCATATACTTAAATGCTCTTCAACTGGCTAGTCTGTCTTGTTTTCAAAGCTAACTTTCTTGGTCTCTGACATTGACTTGCTCACAGATTTGTTTCTGTAACCTGAATTTGCTTTCTCCAGTAGCCCTTTGCTTATTAAGTATTCTGAAAAAAATGCTATGTTTAAAGTCAGAAAATATCGGTTTGAAAACTTTTAATTCAGATCATAAAATGGAAAATTTACCTTAAAGGATGTGTGTTTGTTTTCTGGGATATTCTTCTGTAGGATCCTCGTGCAAAGCAGAGAACATGTACTAGCTGGCTGCTCACCACATCTGTCAATGTCGTGTTTTGTCTACTTGGAAGCGGAGGCTGAAGTCATGCCCCTGCAGAAGTCAGTGGCTGTTTTGACACCATTGAGCTAAATGGAGCCAGAACCCCATCTCCTTGTATGTGTAATCCTAAGTTATAGTCTTCCTTGAGACAGCACTGGGTTTTTTTTTTGGGGGGGGTGGGGGCGGGGGGAGAGAGGAAGAAAATTCTTCAGTGTGAATAAGGACCTTGGGTTCCATATTGATCTCAGTATTTCTCTGCTGCTGCCAGCTGGGTTCCTCCTGTATTGAACTGGAAGCTGAATTTGATGTTTATTGTGCTTCATGTTCTCAGCACTAGCATTTTGCAGGTGCAGGTGGGTGTTACTGAAGTTAAAACCGGTTGCACACAAGATCTCAATTGGAAGTTGGTACATGTAACTCCAGAGATACTTCTCTATCACTCCTGGGCACCCACAAAGTGAACCTTTGTGAAACGCGTTGTCAGTTCTCAGTAAATAAGTAATAATGTGATTTGACTGGAAAACCTGTATTCTTAAATAGCGTGCGCATGTTCTAAGAGTCTTTGAGTGTTTGTTCTTAGACATCACATTTCAGGTTGTATGTGTTTTATAATGTTAGTTTAAAACAAATAAGCAGTGTGGTAAATAGATACATGGGTAAGCTCAGTGAAATATGGTGGTACTGATAGAAAAATGGCGATATTCTCATAAACATTTTTTTTTTCTTGTTTGGTCACTGACTTTCAGAAATCATTATGCCCACATGTATTTATTAGTATTTTCAGCTCTTGAACCTTTACTGTAGGAGTATTTCTCTTTTCCTAGCTATAGAAAACAAAACCCAACCATCTGGCTGCCTAATGTTACCAAACACAATGACTTTCACATTATAAATTATTACTTCTAAAGGAAGCAATGGAGAAAGGCAGAAAGAGCTGATCCATGAAAGCTTTTAGTGGAAATGAATGAAATAAACAGCTATTCTGTCAACAGATCATTTCATTTGCTCAAATTAACTAATGGTCTGATAAGTGAGACTCGGTGAAAACCAGCTGTAAGAAAGGACATTCAAAGCGTTACTGGAAGAAGCATAATAAGACAGCTGGAATGAGAACTAACGGGCTTTAAAGGGGTTCTCTGTGTTACACACAATATTCGTAAGTATTTCCCTCCTTAGTGTTTGAGTGACGTTCTTGGCCACCTTGCCTGTTAATGTGAACGACTTTACAGCTGTACTCTGTACATGCCTGTGGACTGTTGGACGTCACTGAGAACAGTTTGTTACAAGGGGAAATTGTTGCTTTTCGACAAAGCGATTCACTGTGATTGAATGTTTACTGAGAGAGCCACCTGGTACCGCGAGACTGAATCAACAAGTCATGACATGGTCATACAGTTTCTTGCCAAGTACCCAGTGACCTCCTAATTCAAACCATTGCAGAACTAGTCAATACAGCATATGCTTTCACTATGATACATATTTTTCGAATTGTAGAGCCATAAATGACCCTAGCACATGCCTAAAGTATACCTATAGGTCATTTATTGCAGACCTAGAAAACAATTGAGGTCAACCATGTGCATCAGTTGAAAGCCTCCGTGAATGACAAAGACAACATATATTGGTTTTATCTCACAGGAACTTGAAATGTGGTGACACTGCAATACGTGGCAGATGTTCCATTTCATGTGGAAACCACACTGATGCAGTTGAAATAGACCATGTTAAAAATAATATGCTGCACTTATTTGAGAACTCACTTGGAATATGAGAGCGCTACGTTACACGGTAGCCGACCTTCCTACTTAGCCAAAATCTCAGTAAAGAGGGGATTCCTGGCAGAGGGGGTTCCAGTGTGGCAGAGCTGCTTTTCTAGCAGACTTGCTAACTTTGAACATTTTGCAACCTCTGAATATCTTATAAGGAGCATTTTCTAGCTAGCTGGCTATCTTTGAAGATGTTTGGACTGTCATTGCACCCGTTTGGTTCCACCGCTCTTTGCTCTGAAGGAGGCTCGTGTCGCTGGGGTCGCTCTGCAGGTTGACTGACAGGATCATGGAATGTGCATTGGGACAAAAGCTGGTCATAGTGGGGCCGTGGCGGCATCAGCTTTGAGGGAGGGAAAGCGTAGATACGTGTTTTGTGAAATCTACGTTTTGTGTGTGTTTTTCTTGAAACTGAAAACTCGTATTAACGCAGGCATTCCAGAAAATTCTCTCCAGGGTGCTATTGTGTGAAAATGAAATGCTTTCCCTTCAGTAATTTGGGAGAGTACCAAGTATATATCTCAATATGAGTGAAAAAGGAAGGGTGAGAGAGAGATTAGTATTTGTGGATATTTTAGAAGTTTATTTTGATCCATGTTTGTTTTGAAAAAAAATTTGTATTGCCTGTAGATAAATAGTGCTATACTGGCGTGTTAGATGGAAGCATCTCTAAGGTGGTTAAGTTAAATTTCATTCCAACTGAAGCTTATTTAAGCTTCAGTTCTCGCTATACAGCACAGCCTGTTTGTTCACCACTGTGTAAGTTTTGAACCGCTCCTGGGGTCGGTGGGGTGGAGGAAAAAAGAGAGTACTCTTTTCACATCTCCGATCTGATGTCTTTATCTGGGAAACTATTTTCACTGTAAACAGCAAAATCATAGAACTATATTGTGTAATGAGCTGTCTGGGAGAGAATTATGAGAAACGTAATAATTTACAGTTTAATGATCAACTTCTCAAGAAAGCTAATCTAAATTTCAACAAATAACACCTGTAAATATGTGTCTATTTGTACTTAAAATAGCATTGCCGAACCCAAACAGAAGCCCTTTTTACTAGGTATTGCACAGTTAGAAGAGATCATAATGACTTTGACCAGCGTCCTGTAAGTAAGAAGGGATGTGTTTTTCCCTTTGAGACAGAGAAAATTATTTTGTATCATGCCATAAGCACTTTGCAGCAGTGCTGGGGAAGAAATTCTCTTCAGACGTGTTCTGCAGTGCTCGAGTAATGGCTCTTGACGACGTATGAGACGCTCTGCCCTACTTTGCTTTCACAGAGCCTGTAAACTATCTGTTAAATAGATGTAGCACTGTCATGCTTAATTGCTTTATTAGTGTCTGGTTTTATGATGTGCAGTCAGTATTGTTTTCACTTTGACTGCCCTGGACCATAATCTGCAGTGTACAAAACCAAACACTTGAGAGTCAGATCAGCCTTACTGAAATGCTTCTAAGCATGTGTATTGGCATATATACTCCTAACAACTATGTAAGTGTCCCACGAATGCCAAATAAAACAATACAAGAGAAAACACATTGTTAACCTAAAATACACTAAAATACCAAAGGTAAACCTGTCCTCCTCCCTCCTCCTTGGCTTGAAAATAAGTCAAAGGAGAGAACCAGATAGCAGATCTTTTTCATTAAGTTGGCTGTTTTTCTTGCGTCCTGTATGTACATTCCTTGATGTTTAAGTTACCTATTTTTCCATCACTGCAACCGGAAGGGTCACAGTTTGCACTGTGAAAATGCTGTGAGAATTTACTTCTCTGAAAAATGTACGATAGTGTTTAATGAATATCAACTTGTGGGCTCATAAACATTTGAGCACATACAGGGCCTTGGATCCAGTCATTGCAGAAAGGGGTATACCAGAAACATTACTGTTGGTGACCTTAGTTTAGTCTTTTACATCTTTGGATTTTATAAACAAAAATTTTCTTTGAGTGCTTCTGGTAATATTTACATTCTTAAAATTGGGGATCAGCTGTTCTTTTATGTTCCTTAATCACCTGTGCAAGGAGACAACTGGCTGTTAATTCATGTTCTGTGACATCATAATGGGCTTTCTCCAGAAGGTTGAAAAAACAACCTAGAAGTCGATATGCACAAATGTCTCCAACAAAGGTTCTTGCTGTGATAATCTACAGCGGCGAGGTGCTATCTGCGGTGTAAATTAAAGAATATAATCTAAATATCCAGTCAAAGAATATAACCTAAACAAATGGAGATAATTATTCTGTTATTCAGGAATAGAAAAAAAAAATAGTAGTGCATGTTCCATAGGTCGCAGTGGTTATGTTGTTGAACAGTAAGTCGAGCTCTAAGGAATACTTCTTCCTTATATCCTCTGTCCAGGGAGTGCGAGCCTCATGCTGTGAAACTTTTATCTTTCCTCTAGAAAGCTGTCTTCTCCCCCACACACACTTTTTTTCCCCAGTCAGTCCCAGGGTGCTCTGAATGGTGGTCATGAGATGCTCCAGCTCTCGTGCTTTGTCTGATGGGGAAAGATGAGCACGTGGTTTGTATTCGGTAGCGTTTCTGCTTTCCCTCTCCTGCCCTCTGCATGTTACCGCTGCCCGATACACTGGTTCTACCTCCCTCCAGGTTCCACCCTTGGTCCTTTTCTCCCTTCTTGCACCAACCCAGGCTGCCTTCAATTTGAGTGGAAACCTTCCCACCTACCTTTGATTTTCCACCTTCCCTTCAAACTGGGCATCGACTTTGCTGTGAGGTAACTGCTAACGACTGTCGTGGCAGGGCCCTGGCAGGAGCTGACTCTCGCTACTATACTAACGAGTGTTGTTAACATTTAAAAGTCTGTGTTCATGGATAGTTGCATTTTGGTGCCACAGAAGTTGGTTGTGAAACTGTCGCTGACCTCTGTGGGATCTGGGTTACGCTTGTTAGCATCAGATGAATTAAAAAGAGTTGTTTAATAGTGGTTACTGCTGCTGATGCGAGGGGGGCATGCTGTTGCTGTGGAGTCCCCTGGACATGCCCCTGGTAGTGTTCGTAAATGCCCCAACATGTTCGAGGAGCCATCTGGAGGCAGGTGAAAATAATTTTGGTCAGGTCCTTTCAGAGCACGTTGTAAATCAGTATGACTCCTTAACCAAATGGAAAACTGCATGACCCACGTAACTTGGCCCCTCTGAGACCACGAATGTTATTCCTGTCTGATTTTTTTCCGTCCCCATTCATCAGTTTGAGGCTTTCGTCTCCCTTTTAAGCAATGGCCTTTCAAGCAGGGGTGAAATTACACCTGTCAGTAATGCAGGTTTTTGTTACTCCATCATTCTGTCATTTTTACAAAAGGAATTACATGGAGGTACGTGGTGCCATGCGAACTAGCCAAAACTCTCTCTTTCATTTGGGCTAAGGTCAATATCATCTTTGTTGTTAACCGCGGTAAAAATGGGAGTTGTCACCCATATTGGAAGACCAGAGAGGAGGGATGCATGCATGCCTGTGTAATTGGGTGCACTGTAACATCTAATCCCTCTGCCAGTGCTTGAACATAAAGACTAAATTTTGCATCTGAATCTTTCCCATGCTATCAGATGTGATTTTAGGCACAAACAAGGCAACACCGTTCCTGTCAGTCCCAGACTGTTCTTTGCTTGTTTTCTGCATCTTAAGTGTTTTCCCTTTGAAGAGTTGTGGGATGGAGACACTTAGAGGTTTAGTCCCTTTTTTTCATGTTTTGCACGATTTCCCACCAAGGTTCTGGCTTTGTTTTTAATGCAGGCTGGGAACATTTACAGCTGTTTTCTTGGATGACTTGAGAGACAGTAGTTTTTGCACTGTACTGAATTTTTAAAATGCATCTATTAAATAGAAAAGGTTAGATTTCTTCTGAAGCGTTTGTGTCTTTGACAGATTTCCATGTTTTACCTCTCTGTGGTTTAATGCGTAAATAATATTTGAGCTGAAGATGCACAGTTTGCCCTATTAAGATATATATTTTCAGTAATGGAATTATTTTTCATCTGGGAAATACAAGCTAAGTCTGTAGAGTCATAGGATAGCTTGGCTTGGAGGGGACCTTGAAAGATCATCCAGTCCAAGCCCCCTGCAATGAGCAGGGACATCTATAGCATTTCTTACCATCCTTCTGAACTATTCTTTCTTCCTGTGCATGATAACAAGATACCTAAATTCCACCTTTTTTTGACTGTAGTCTCTGCTTTACACTGTTTGTTCAGATTTGTTTCAGCTTGAGTGGAGATACACGCAGGTTTTGCTTCGTGAAGAATATGTAGGTAGCCATAAAGTAAATCCTAGCTTTTCAAGAGAAGTCAGCAGGTACTACGCTGACTTCTTAGGTAGCGCACTGAAATTGAGGTTGATTCCTGAGAATTTGAGAACGCATGGAAGATGGGGCCAGAGTTTGTGTATAAGAGGACATAAGACAAAAGCCAGAAAAATTTAATCTTCAAAAGCATTAGAAAAAATAGTTTTGGAAGTCTAATAGATAAGACATTACATCAGGGACTGCAAATTGAACTGAGCAAGAGACCTCAGGTGTTGCAAGAAGAAATCCACCACAACAAAGGCTAATTGACATGAGAAAATTGGACTCTCTATCATTTCACTCGACTGCAATACCAGCCAAAAATTTGCCCCGTAGCAGAGCTGGTCTTTTTCTTAGGTATGCTCGGATAGCCTTGCGGTGCCAGTAACCTCGCACTAGCAGGTGCACCGAGCAGCTCCTGTTTTGTTAACACAGAGAACAAAGTTAATGCTTTACCAGGTGCAGTTCACACCTGTGCTGGGAGCCGGGAAGACGGTCAAGGTTCAGAAGGGAGTGGTGGGAGGGTGGCAGCCCGAGAGCCGGGCTCCGGCCAGAAGCCCCGCAGGGCCTGCTTTGGGCCAGCTCCTTGCCTCCCCTCCGTCTCCTGCCAGCCTGCGGGAGCGCAGGGAACTCTCCTTTAGCCCCTCGGGCCCGTGTCGCTGGGAAGATGTGAAATGTCTCATTTGGCACCGATGCATCCAAAGCACTTGCCCTGGTCTGAAATGTTCGCTTTAATAAATGGAGCTGCAGAGCTAGAAAGGAGAATACAGGAAACCTGATCTAAATTTACAGGTGTCTGTAGACTTACCTATCAGATGTCAAAGTGTATCGCTGTTTGACAGTCATGTTATATTGCTTTTAAGTTGGTTTACAAACCAGGCGTGTATGAGGTGAGTTTAATTAAATCAGCAGAACTGGCAAATGTATTGTCTAATCACCGTTTTGGGAGGTTCCTGGAAATGGGTATTTTATAAGGTGTTTTCTGAAAGAATATGTAGCATCCATACTTAGAATGGAAGTAAAGGTCAGCTGCTGCGTGGGTGTTGCACGTGGAAAGCAAACCAGGTGGGAGATTGAGCACTCCTAAATTAAAAAGGAAACAGATATCCAGTAGCTCTGAAGTAAACCAAAAGCCTAAGTTCATAATCACTGCTTGAGTTATCACGTAGGAATGCATTTGTTCCATTCTCCATAAATTAGTACTCCTGATAACTTACCGTACTTGTAACAATCTCTTTTAATAAACACTTTTGTATGCAATTGACCAAAAGAGACCAATGTTAATACAGCGTTTTCAATACTCTTTTCAGTTTACTAACAAAATAAAGTGGGGAAAAAAAGGAAAAAAGGTACTGTCTGAAAATACTAATTTTCCCCTGAAATCTGCAGAGAAGCTGCAGTGCAAACCTGGCAAAGAACACGTAGACGCATTGCTTTTAACTTGAGGTCTATGCTGGTGTCATTTGGGTCTGCAGTCATGCACACCCGAAGGACTGGCTGACAGGTTTTTGTGTGTGTGTATAATCATAATTTTGTGGATTCATTTCACCTTTTTTTTGTTTGGTTGGTTGTTTTTTTGTTAGGTGCTTATAGTAGCTGACCTGCAAGGACTGCAGAGCACTCTTGCTTCCCTGCATGCGAAGTCTCCATATTGGGAGAAAATGTCGTCCATGCGACATAACAACTGTACACTGATTTTCATAGGGAAGAGCGTGGCAGAATGGAGAAAACTGTTAATGGAGTATGTACGTGAATATATGTTAGTCTGTGATGCAGTACTGATGTCCCGCACACTGAAGTAGGTATTCAGTGAAGCAGGGATCTAAAGAGAAAAAACTGAAAGGCTGGGAAACAAGTGTTAGGTAAAGAACAGGAATTGCCAAGCCTTAGGTGCTGGGGGACACATAAAAGTTCGTTACAATATTTACATCGACAAACTCACTGTGCAGCCCTGGGAGTTGGGCAGCACTGTCACCTAAAGCGAACCATCGTTTATCAGCTGTTGCTGCCAGAGCAAGGCTTAGTCTTGATGCCTTTTCTGCTGGGGGGTCCGGTGAAGGAAAGCGAGCAGGCTCCTGCTTCTTAAACAGGAGAGTATTCCCCACCCCACCCCCCTGCCGCCTTGATTTTCCCCTCCCCTTTCCATGTTATATCTGGATAGGGCTCAGGCCTTAGTCTCCTCGCAAGTGGATATAAAGCTGCGTCAAATTGATTTCTGGTGGAGAGACTGTCGCGTCCTCGGGAGCACTTTCTTCCGTGTGTTTCATCTCGCCCTCTATTTGCCTGCTGAGCGTAGAAGTCGTTCGGGACAAGGAGTGCCTCTTGCTCTGCTCGTACATGCACAAAACAGTTTCTCATGGAAGACTGGGGGTGCTCCACAAATGAAAGTAGTTTGTGTTTAGCTGCATTTTCTTATTGTCAGCACAGTTCCTCAGAAAAGGGCAGTGATGGAGAAACAGTGAGCCAAGTTTTAAATTCGCCGATGGTCTTGGCAACTTTCAGCAGTCTTGCCTCTTGCCGTGTTATTTTAATGGTTCTCATTTCCTCCTGTGTTACGCTTCTCACGATGGCTCCGACTTGCCTCAACACTCACCGGTCTTGCGGTTTCCAGGCTAGTGCCTGCTTCATTTTTTGCTTTTCACTTTCTTCTTTTATCTCTCAGCCATGTCTGTAGCATTTCAGTATGCTTCAAGAGGCTGCTCCTCTTCTGAAAGCTCGTCTATTTTTCCTTCAAAGAATTTTTAAAGTCTTAGTAGTATTGTGCGTAACACCTGTTCTCAAATAGTGTGTTAAAACACTTGGCTTTTGTGGATGGTAGGATTTTAACCCATAGCTTCTCCTTAATTTTGTGCAGAAAAGTGCCATTGAATCTGTCTGTAATTAGGTTGGTGGAGGGGATTTTGAATTTTGCTAGAAGAATTTGTTTAAGTAGCTCGTGCATGTCTTGGCTAAATTGCGGTACTGTGAATTATTGTTCAGACTAGTTACAAAGGAAGCTGAAAAAGGAAATTGAGATCAAAATGGTCTTTGTCATGTTTCTCGCTGCTGCAGCTGAAAGGGGAACCATCATGCTGTTGGTAACAGAGCAAGCAAAATTCTGGTCGCTGAAGAGATTTCTTTGGATACGCAGCCTTTTATGTGGTCCGTATTTGTTGCATTTAACCCCAAGACACTTTCTCAGTGTTGGTGCTGGTAGAAGGAACGAGCTGAAGAAAAGGTTGGCCGAACTGAACTTTTCTGAAGATTTCTGTTGTTTGGAAATCTTACCTCTCTCTCATTTTTTCCTGCCTGCTTTTTCTCCAGTCTTCTTTGTCTCGTTTGTAAATATTTAAATCTTTTTTTGATTGCTGAAGCCAAGAGCATCCATCATGTCTGCTGTTGCTTTGCCAGGGAGCTTGTGCTGAGTCAGCACGCCCTAAGGCATCTCCAATCCGAGCAGGCGCACTGAGGGTGCTGTTTCTGGCAGGCCAGCTCAGAGCTCCCGACGGGGCCTCCGACGCAGATGCAGCAATTACAGCGTTAAAAAACAAGGACTGGTTCTCTTGAATCGCTTAGTAGGAAGTTTAACACCGTGTCAGCAGGCTCGGGAAGTGTGACTTGGAGGAACAAGGACACGCTAGTCCTGACCTGCCTTATGTCAGCTTGCTTTTGGCTGCATTTTGATCTTATTTAAGAGTTGCCTTAAAACACTGTTTGTGCAGAAACGGGTTCTGTAAGTAGAGGAAAATGAGCAGGAGTGCTCATATGAATTAGTATAACCATTAGATCCACTAATTTCAGGTTGTCTGCCAAAAGTTAGCTCAAGAAAATGCTCAGGCTTTCTGTTGCCTGGTCTGTGGGCCTCCACTGAGTCATTGATCGAGTATTAGATAGCTGTTGTCAGCAGGAGCTAATAAAGTGATGACTCTGAAGTACCGAAGAGTTATGTGTTGCAGAGGGAGGTTTTTCAAGAGCTGTCCAAACATCTCCTGCACGGTGTGCAGAATACATTGACAGGTAGGGGCAAAGGCAGTTCAAGCACAGCATGCAAAATTTCAGATCACTGTAGGGCAAACCACATTTCTTAAAGTCTTTCCAGCAAAGAGAAGCACCGTATTGAGCTGCTTTACATCAGCCACGAGTTCTTAACCTCTGTTTTTGTTTACCGTTGTATTTCTCATTTCAAATGCAAGAAGTGGACCCATGGGATGCATTTACAGTATTTGATATGCTAAATTAGCTAATGTGTCAGAATGAAACAGGCAAAGTTTACATTAGTTGTTTTCTCATAAGAGTTACCCTTAAAAAACGCTGGTCATTTTGACTGATAGGTTGCAAACTTACTGTTACCACTAATAAAAAACATCGGAAGGTCTGCTTTGTTTTTATGACTGCATATCATGTTGAGGCAAAATAAAAGGAACTTCTTGTTGCTTTTTAACCAGCAGCTATTGCATAAGCTTTTCCTATTAGCAGAAGAAGATAAAATTTAAGATTTAAACTTTTATAAAACTAACTTTATAACTCTAAGAGTTTTGGGGTAGGTTTACTGAGCTCGCTGTTGTATGTAAAAGAAATTTTCTGGCTTAACCAGAATGATGGGCTGTCTTCCATCACCCAGAACGCAGCAGGGAAAACTTCCACTTCTTTTGATTCAGTTCTGAGGGATGTTATTTTTTTCTTACTTTTTTCCCTCGGAACCTATCCATCAATTGCAGTGAAGTTTGCTTTTTATGGAAAACATCTATGAACAAAGGAGCAAAGGATGAAACCTTAGTACACTGAAAGAATACTGAAAATCCAGTAAATGGTAAGATTTATCAAAGCGTGCTGAATGTCTCTGGTTTCATTTGAGCAAAGCTTTTGCTTACTTAACTTTAAGCACAAATCGCGCAGAGCGCCTAGAAGTGTGCTTAATGATAAGCACACGCAGGTCTTTGTACGCAGCCGGCTCCGTACGTGTGCTTAAAGACAGGCATGTGCAGGAGCATCAGGCTGATTTGTAGGTAGGTGATGCGTATTATGAAAGGTACCCCGTCCCGTTCTCTGGCTGCTGGTGGTCCTTATCTCCATGAAAATGCCTGCTATCCCTTTGAACAAAGAGGACCCAGAAAGGGGTATGATGATAACTCGCTGCCTTCTAGTTCCCGACAGCTGAAATGTTGTCAATGAGAAAGGGAATGGTGTGTAAGAAGCGTTCTGCTGCATTTACTGATAGTTACTTAAATGGAAAGGGAATGGATTTGTCCTAGTTGGACCAAGTCAAGTACGGGGCGGGTTCCTGCCCATTTGGTGGGATTGGCGTTGGGAATTATAGTAAGCACGGTTCTTAGTGAGGATTATGTATTATGGGTAACTTCTGTAACGTATTAGCTGCTGTTCTCATGCCACTTCAGTTGATCCAACTTCATTTCATGTAATTTATCGCTTTTCTTCTATAGTTTTAAGGATAGTCTTAAAAGAAACTGCAACAGTTTATCTTTCTGTATCATCAGTTGTTTCTTACCCTCCCTCTAAAAGATTAGGTCTGTCTCCTCTTTTTTTTTTTTTTTTTTTTTTTTTTTTTTTTTTTTTGTTGTTTTTTTTTTTTTTTTTTTTTTTTTTTTTTAATGGAGATGTCATTGATTGATACTTATTCTGACTAATTTGCTTTTCCTGAAGATTGATGCTGAGGACATAACATGAAAAATATCACAGGCTTTTGAGTTTAATATATGGGGAGATGTAATCAGGCATATTGATTCTTTCCTTCCTACATTTCCTTTCTCTGTAATTAAGAGCAAGTTTCTGCTTGTGGAATAATTCTCTGTGTTCCTTAGAACAATCACTTATTCAAAACCTGAATGCTAAGTAAACTAAAGAGGTAATTAATTGTAACAGGGAACAAAGATTTTCTTTTGGATGATGTTAATACTTTCCTTGGTAAATAGGAAGTTGTATATCCATCGGTTACAGAAGTGTAGGCCCAGGTTTTGGCTGAGCTCACGAACTTGCCCAGAGGAATAAAGAGGGAATATAATTTGCATGGGCTGTTCAGATTAAACGTAGCACGTGCATAAGAGTGTAGGACGTGGCTTCATGCTACGTCTCCTGTCTCTTCAAGAGGGCCGGTGGAGGGCTGACTCTTGCTGGGCTTGCCGAGCCAGCGCGTGGGCATGCGCTGCATGGCCCCGTGCACGTGGAACGGCAGCTGCAGGAGAAAGGACGTACGAGGTTGGGCAGCGGTATGCATAAAGAGGACGTAGTTTCTGCAGGATAGCTGGATGTTAGCAGAAGTCAGTTGTGAGAAATCAGATTGGCCTGTAGTGGAGGGAGAAGGCAGGTAGATGTAGCGGAACGAAGTTATTTCTTCTGTCAAGGAAATGCAGCAGAAGGGTAAAACATCTGTTTGAAGATTTGCAGGCCGTTTCTTTTCTGGCAAGGGAGTGTGGCTTCTCTTCGAGGTTGCTTCTGTGATGAAGCCGCTTTTCTGAGTTACAAGTGAGGGGTTTGATATTGGTACAATTGCGGTGGCACAGGTTCTGTACGACATTAGGAGATGTCAAAATACATGGATTGTAAGAGTGAAAAAACCCATAGTCTTAAATAAATAATGATGAATGAAAGCAGTCTCATGCTCTCCGAGATAGAAATACCACAGTAGACAGTAGGAGAATAAAAATGGGACTCTTACCTGCTTTTTATTTCATCTAATCAAACTGGAAATGTTAAAAAGTCACTGTCAGCAGTTGGTAAAAGATACAGTGTAATATACAGTAACAAGCGGAATTGATAGACAAGTATTTTCTTTCTCCGGCCTTGGATAGCGATGGTTGTCAATGCCTCTCCATTTTCTTGACGCACCACACAATGGCTGTTTGTCTCTGGTTTGTAGACCCAGAACGTTCAGCGTGGAGCAGACCTTGCTCAGCAGAGGTAATAACTTGGTCAGTCATGCAGCTGAAAGATCAAGTTTAAAGTAAAAATTAAGAAGGATTCCCAGCACTATTGTGTTTCAGCCTCATGTGAAGACTTCCGCTGCCCAACCATTTGCTCTTGGCATGAGCACCAAAGGCAGGAGGGGAGATTGATGGGCACTTTCTTAGATCTTCTAAGGTAGCTTTGAAAACAGAGAGAGTGCAGACTGGCCTTTCAGGTGACCTAAAACTAAACGTCACATAATTAAGGACACGATCCTTCATTCCCCTCCCCCCTTTTCCTTTTCAGAGGTTGGTCCTAAGTCTGAGCTGTGCTGTGAACTTGTGTTTTATCTTCAATCTCATTGCTATAAGCTGCAATGCTGTAATCGGAAAATAGGTTTAATAAAGCATCTTGACCACGGCTGTTTTTTCTTGAGATATGTTTTTCATCTTATCCCTTTCCAAAATTTGCATATTTATTCTTAAAGGTATGAAGGAAAGCCTCGCTTTGGGTCTGACCCTGTGTTATTTTGGGAGATGGGAGTTTTGTAATTGACTTCGGTGGGAGAAGTCCCTTTGCAAAGGAAGCTTTTCAGTGCTGGACCTAAATGCAATGCACGTAGTATCTTTGTCACCCCGGGTGTTTGCATTGCAGTGGAGCGTTGTCTGCATCAACAGCCAGCCTTTCTGAGCTGTGCCGCCCAGTAGATGTGACTGTGCCAGGTGGGCAGGGGCTGGAGAACAGGTTCTTCCCACGCCACAACATGTTGGGAGCCTGCAGTGGCTCCTGCCTGGAGGTTCCTCACGTGACTCACGGGACCTTGGGAATGTTCCTGGTTTTGCTGCTGGCTGGAACGGAACGTGAAGGCTTTTCTTGGTGCAGTGCCAGGGTAGAGCATTTCGTTATTGCATCTTGGGTGAAACAGGGGGATGTAGCATCTTGATTCACATGCCTTTAAAGTCAGTTAAGTCAATTGGAATATTTTTCTTCATTGTAATGGATCTTTAGAATATATTTGAGCCTTCATGTTGAAATCCTGCTCTCGGGGTTCTGGTTTTGAGGTGAAGCTGGGATATTAGCTAAGCCGCACTAGAGGTGCCCTGGGCCTTAGAACACGTCCAGTGTATTAAGAATGCAATCATCTTTGCGTCTGGGCATTGCCCTGCTATCAGTAATGTTCTTGTGCAGGAATAACCAGATTCCGAGCAGACAAGTTTTTCAGAAGGACTTTCAGGAGTAACGTTACTTGAAAAGGTGACATCAGAGCAGGGAATAGACTTGAGGTTTAAAGGAAGATACTGTTTTATGGGTAGTGACAAGAAATTTTTCCAACCCCAAAGACCTACACAGAGAAGCTTTTTGAACTAGAAAGTAAAGACACTGTCAAAAAAAGAACGAGGGNATAAGGTTTGGGAAGATGTCCACGTATTTCATTATTCCTGAAGGGTATGGGAAGCCACGAGGATTTTTGGAACCTCGGTTGATTAGGTTGCACTTGAAAGCTGGTAGCATTGCACTCTTGCTGGACCTTGTACATATGAGGAACAGAGGCGGGGGGGCATAGAAGGCCAGAGAAGGGATTGAGACATTGATATGCAAGAGAGGCACAGAAGAGGAGGAAGGGCATTGAAAAGTGATAAATTGTCTTCTGGTCTTAGGTGGTCTGAGTTCCTCTGCCACAGCCTTTTCTAACATTTTTTGACAAGCAGAGTTGGAATCAGATGCTTTTGAAAAATCAGATCATCAGTTCGCCTGTTTCCTTGTTGATAAGACAAGAGTATTTCCAACTGCAAAGGGAAATGTACTGAAAATTGTTAAGTCTTCACATGCAAAGTGTAATGGGTACAATGCAGTGGAAACAGATGAGAAGGATGTTCACCAGGTAGAAATAAAATTACTGTATCCAGATCTTTTGGGTCTGTCTTCTGAGGCATGACATTAATTCTAATAAAAAATTGCTAAATAAAAGGGAATGTGCGGTCCATACTTGTCTCTGGGAAACGGAAGTCTCTCACACTTTTCACTTTTTGTTCTGCCTTAGCTTGAATGGCCGCAACCACCTCCCTCTATGCAGGCTTTTTTCCCTGGCAAGTTTGTGCTCTTTTGGGCAGTTTATTTCCAGCGGAGCCTGCTGAGTTTTAGACATGTTCACTAGTACGTTGTCAGAGCAGAATCCCTTCTGCCATGTTCTCTCTTTCCCCACAGTCAGCTCGAGGCAGCGCCATGTAGCACACCAGGCTGTCTCTGAGCAAGGTGGCATGCCCGGAGCGGCTCGGCGTACTGGGAGCAGAGCATGTCATGCTACCGATGCCCCGCTGAGGTGAGAAGCCCCATTGGAAAGTCACGCAAACTGGGGAGCGTTTAAATAGCTTTGCACTGAAGGATCCAGATTTCCTAACAGTGTCACGCAGGTTTGAGTAGTTCCTGCTATTAGAAAGAGAAGAGGCACCTGAACTATCAACAGTATAAACAACAACTATAAAAGTCTCATCTTCTCTTTCTTGGGAACTATGCGTTGATTCGAAGCACGCAGGAACAGCAGACAGAAAGGCTGCATGAAATATTATGAGTTGAAGACTAAAGAAGGGATATCAACATTAAAAATATGATGTCTAGGAAGAGAAGGATCCCTAAGAAAGATGAGAGGGCCAAGCAGTTAAAAGGTGCTAGGGTAAAACCAGACAGACTACCAGTTGGAGGTAAAATTACCTTTGGAAATAGAAACGTAGTGTGGTAGTAATGGAGCTGTGACAAGAGGGGGCAGGAACACTCCACAGTGTTCAAGGTTGCATGGAGGTTCGCTTAATGCAGGGGAGTGGAAAGCCATCAGCCAGAGAGAAGAGGAGACAGTTCAGAGCATGAAAACAAGTGTTACAGGACTTGTGCTGACATTAACTTGGGATATTTGTTTAGTGAATGTGATAGAAATTCATTATGTTCTGTCTGTCAGGCTTATAACAACCCTAAGTGTCTCTGCCTCTTGCAACTGCGTCTTTCTGTGGCTGGAGACTGGAGATAAATTTTTTCAGAAGTTCAGAACTCTATGTTTTTAGTGTATTCTTTGTGGATTATGGAAGAGCTGCTAACATCAGTAGCAGCTGATGTTTAAAAAAAAATGTGAACTTTTTTCCAAAGGTTGTCTAGCATCCTCTGACAGCATTGTATGTTGTATTTCGAGTATTCACTTTATCCTATCAGACTGATCTTGTAGCTTAGTCTACTTACTAAAAAACAAAAAGGGGGGGGAATATAGAATATAAGAAGTGAAGACACTGTCTTCTAGCCCACTGTCATGCGTCATTGAATGCGTTCACATTAAGATCATTTTTTCTACAAATTCATAGTACAGTTTTTGCTAGGCTTTGAGAGTTTTTTCATATGAAGTTTGCGTAACTGAGTGGAATGAATGGAATTGAAAATGTCATAGTAGCAAAATAGCAGGCCACGGTATTATTTCAGCTTGCATTTTATGCATGTTTCACTGTATTGGGTGTGACCTAATAGGTATTGGAAGTGCAGTGTTCTCACTGAAGTTTTTAGGAATACTTAGTAGTGATTGTTTATGTGCAATTAAAATGCACCTAAAACTCTCCCAGTTTTTCCTGCTCCTGTACTGTTTACGTATGTTAGAGAGCTATACTCACCCCAGCCTCGTGGACTCACTGCCCATGACCAGGTTATTCCGGAGGAGGGCCTTTCTGGTGCATTTATAGGCTATATTCAACTATACCTGCCTTCAGGGTGCCATGGACAGCCTCCCTTGGGTGTTGATTTGGCACATTAGCCTTGTAGGCTTGCTCCAATATGCAAGACCGGCAGGGGTTGCCCCTGCAGTGTGTCTGTGCAGAGCTTGAGGATGGTTTCAGGCACTTGTAAATGTCACCAGTGTTTCACGTGAATCGTTTGGACAAGGTATCTTGTCCTGAGCTAACCCTGGCCTCAAGACTCGTTCATACTTCCCAGTGAAAGACTTGCTTTCTTTAAACGTCATGAAGAAATAATTTTAAACAAGGAGCAGATGAAGCAGTACTCCCTACCAATTAGACCTGAGTTTATTAATACTTTGAATAATGTGGAGAAAGAAAAACCCTTAGTTGGTATGACTCCTGTAGAGTCCTGTTAGCTGACAGGTGAGCATGGGCACTGCCATGCGTTTAGTGTTCACCATTGCTAAGGCAATTGCTTTGGTGCTCCAATGGGAAGGTACTTTTGGCTTGGGTACATTTGCTTTGGTTCAGACAGCAATTGCTTGCATGCCTGTAATCTGGCCATGATAATCATGAGATAGCTTTCAGTCCTTGCCTCTTTTCTACTTGGTTAAGGCATCTGGGTGTCATGCACCAGCTGGGAGACAATGACATGACAGCCTTGGGTAGTGGATCTCTGATATTACACACACTAATAATCAGGATTTTTATTGGTTCATGGATACAATACATTGGAAACCAGTTGATTTTCAATGGCAGCTGAGTGCATAACTTCATTCAAGAACTTCAGAAGCTCTCTTACTCCTTAAAAAGTAAATTTATTACTCGAGTAGATTTCGTCATTCCTCATTAAGTTACTGAAAAAGGAGCAGGTAACGTAACCTTACTGGCTTGAACACGTCAAGTGTAGTTCCGGGGGAAGTTGCATTTCTGATTGCTTTCCAAAGCTTGTCTGGAATCTGTTTCTTGTGTTTACAAACCCAGGCCTTTAATTTCAAATAGCTTTAGGATTGGTCTTTTTTTAGCTTTCTCCCACATCGGTAGGTTTCTTGCATATATTGTTCATCCTAATACATGAAGTTATCAGGAGTTACGTGTGCTTTGAAGAAAGAAATGCATTAGCTGTAGCTACAATGAAGATAATTCTGATATAGCGCAGAATGGATAAATATACTCAGAAAAAGGGAAAAAACCTCCCAGTATTAAGTATATAATGTTTTTAAAACAGTTGTCAAAAATAAGGTTTCTTGTTTATTCTGAAACATGAAATCTGAGTGGACATGTCAGATTTGAAATTCTCAAGTAGCTACTTCTGTGTGTTATCATGACAAAAGTTAATACTTTCTTAAAAGTTTCAAAGCTAAAGGTGATTTACTCAAAACTAAAATCACAGCATAACATCTCGAATAATAGAGTTTGTTTTCTTTCCATTCTTAGGTTTGTTGTTTGCAAAAAAAATATTTCTGAAATGACTGATTTTGAAATCAGTCAAATCACATTTGAGCAGTAAATTAGCATGAAGTTTACCATCACGAAGAGAAACAGCATGTTAAATAAAATACACAAGCTTTAACCTATTGGGTAGTTCTGTATCTCTTACTTGAGTCTTGTCACTATTTATTTATTTTTTCCCATCTAAGTCAGGATGGAGCAAAATATCACCTACCTACGAACTCAGCTTTTTGACCCTGTGTTTAATCATTTTGGTATGGGAGTGTCAATATGCAGAAAAAATTCTTTGGAATAGGGATTTACTAAAAATACTATAGTTATGAGATGGAAATTATTCTGCGTTAATATTCAAAGCTTAATACAAATTTCAGTAGCAGACTAAACCCGGTTATTAATTTTAAGGCAGCCAACAGTCTGTTCTTGTTAGTAAGAAAAGGTAAACTGGACTTTGTGTGGTCTTATTTCCAGCAGCATAGTCATGGATTTGATCTTAAGGATGAATCATTTCAAGTCTAAGAATTCAATCTCAAGATTCTTAAAAATTAAGTTAGTTGATTTCTTTTTTTCACGCTTAAGTAGGCCTGTTCAACGTCCGAGTATTGGAGTAAAATCCTTTTCTAATGACAGATGATGATCCTGATGAGAGATTTAATGGAATGATTGCTCATTAACTGAGTTGATCCCACCTTGACTCAATTCCTCTGGACCTGAGCTAGAAAGAAATGCGCAAGATATATAGGAGACAAATCAGGAGAACTGGAAGGTATGGAAAGATCCCCTCGAAGCACACCTAACGGTGGTCTGTGTGGTGGGTAATATTTTGCAGGCTTCAGTCACACGCATAGTTTTGAGATTATTGCTGGCATAACCCGTGGAACTTAGTGACCTTGCTTATGTATGACTTGATTCGTTGTCTTATGCTGAAATTTGTTGAGTGGAAGTAAGTAATTCTCATAGTTTTCCCCCATGCAAATCTGTTTGGTAAACCTGTGCTGATAGAAGTAATCCTACTCCTGCAACGTGAGGAAGACTTCCTAGAAATCATTTGGGCCGTAAGTTAATTAAAATGGAAGATTTCTAGTGCCAAACCACAACTGCTTTCTAGTGTCTGTAATCTTGCTTTAAACTGATGCAAATACATGTGTTCTACATCTGTACTGGAGAGTTCAGCCCTGACATTCCTTCATCCCAAGCAATATTTGTGAAATAAAAGAAAAAAGAGAGGATTGGATATGCTTCATACAGATGGGATATTTAGTCAGCTTGGAAATGCTTCCACCATGGTTTCAGTGCTCGGTAATTATTCCTGACCACCTGTGTTCAATTTAAATTGATAACTAGTTGTGACTTATTCTACTCTTCCATCAGCTAATTACTCAAGGTCTACTGTGGAGAGCGAGATGGAGGGAGAAGATATTAGAAAACATAAACAGCAGTAACACTGCAGCCTCTTAGCCTTGCCTTTGCAAAGCACCACTCTTACTCCAGTCACGGGGCCGGCATTCACCATCGGTGCCTCCCTCCGAGGGCTTTCCCCTTGAGTTTGCACGAAGGGGATTTCCATAACGCATTCTGTGCTTCCTGATAACTTTTTGTTTAACAACAGGGATCACTAAACATTGTAAATCTGATGGGAAACGGGCTCTTGCTTTTAGCGATCGGCAGTGGTGAAATTATATGATTGCAAACAAAGCAACTTATGTTTTCCTTGCAAAACTGTAACAGTTGTAGGATATTTTTTTTTCTTCAACTGGCATTTGCAGGCAATCAATATAAAATATTGCTTATCGTACAAGTCTGAACTAGTGTTGACAAATAGAGTTGTCAAAATAAGGTGGAATAAAATGAACCTAATTTTATTTTTTACTTGAGACATGAAATTAAGATAGGTCTGTTTATGCTATTTCTTGGGTCACTCATTTTTCATCATAATGGCTGATTCCCTTTCTTTTGGCTCTGAACATAGCTGAAACCTAGCAGTTACAATTATGAGTAGTAGATATTGCCAAAGTAAATTGTATTGACTTGGGTGTTAAGCAAAGACTATCAAGCTGTGTCCCTTGAATTAGATTATTCTTATTCCTTGACCCTTGCATACTCTGTTCCTGTCTTTTCTATCTAGTGTATGTAAATCTAGCATCCAGCACAGATTGAAGTCAAATACTTCACAGAAACACTGCTGGGTCAAATAATTCACGCTGCTGTCGGGTGAACATGCTTCAGGAGTATTGCCCGTGGGAATCAGCACCTAGTTCAGGTCTCACGTGTCGCAGAACGTTGAAGACCATTCCTCTCAATAGCTCAGTACCGCAGGTAACAGAAACAATAAACACAACCTGAGGTTCTAGGCAGATCAGCCCCTGCCATTGCACAGAAAAGCCAGTCCGAGCTGGATGCCACATAGGCCAAAACAGAGGTCAGGAGGATAAACATTAGGGATCAAAATGTGGTCTTGGGTACTAAGACTTGCTCGTTCCATTTAGCAAATATTTCTGGCATATCAGGCTTAGAGACTGGCTTTTCCCGGAAGGTTCCTTGGAAGCTGCCAATAGAAGGGAGAATAGTAAGCTGACGTACTTAGACGAACACTTTCACATTCCAGTTCTGAAATGATTTGTACAAATTGCCAGGTTTTTTAACATATCACAGGCATAGCCATTACTGTCACACCAAAATTTACAGAGTAAATTTATAGCGACCATTGTCTAAGATGGGAACTAAATGGGGTAAGAACAGAAAAACAGGCAGTGAAATGACAAATTGCCTTCACTGCAAATCCTAAGTATCAGCGGGTAAAGTAATTCACAGTAGAAGATGACGACCTCTTCCTCCTTCCCAGCAAACATCCCAAATGGCCAAAGTCAAGAAGGAGTTTGAGAAGGCAGATAGTGTGCTACACCAGGATCCTGCGCTGCCCTGATGTCTTAGTCTCTCCCCGCAAGGGTGTATAGCCTCAAACTTCAGCGGCGAGTATGTGGGCAAATGATGACCACATGCTTTTTTAGAAAAACAAATACAAATATTTCGGTCAAACGTGAAGAGAAGGTAACGTGAAACCTTTGACACCCTTTCATTTTTTTATTAAGTAAACCCCAAACCCTAGCTTAGGCTTACCTGGGATCACAAAGATATATTAGTGATGCTGTAAAGCCACAAAGTGGCTTTTGTAGGGAAAGACTTTACAGTCACTCTCTAACTATGTAAAATTAAAGCAGCTAAATGGTCTAGATCAGTCTCAGCTCTCTGTGAAGTGTTTCTTGGGCACAGAATATAGAAGGGTTTATGTCCTGCAACTGAACCTGCATCAGTTGTCTGAATAATGTGAGAATAAATGTCTATTTGTGGCTGTGTATCGTCACTTCTGTGTTGTTGAGGATATGCTGTGAATGCTTTGTGATTCCGTGGGTTTTTTTTTCTGTTGGTACAGTAGCCAACTGGGTGTGCTTAGGTATCGGCAAAATACAAGTAATGATCTGCCCCTGGTGGAAGCCCAAAACTCTCTGAACTGCTCAAAATCTGTGCTGAGTATCTTAGGCCTGATGTGCTAGTTGGTTGTCTGGGCGCTTTTTTCTGTGTAGAACCATATTATACAACAGCTATTGAAATATAGCGTTGCTATCTAGAAAAGCAATAGGGAAACTGTGTTTTAGAAGGGTACTCCCAATATTGTAAAGCGAAGTTCTCCGAGGAGGAAAAAATGCCAGAATTAACATTAGTATCTGCCATCGGCTTTTTCTTCCTTGCATCCTTACTTGGATGTGCATTCTGGTCTTGGGAACTGGAGCTCCTTTCTGTCCATGTTGGGTTCATGCGTGCGCTTTCAATGCTTTCACTGTCTAACTGCGAGGTTGTAAAGAAGAGTCCAGGAACAACCATGATGAATTGGGCTTTGCATGGGAGGGAGTTACTTTATCTTGTTTTCTCATGTTATAACCACAATGGGGTAAGGATCTAAATGTGGCGAGATGCAGTGTCGTTTATTAGATGTATTTAGCATAAGCAAGTAAGCTTTCAGACATGCAAACTCTTGTTCTGTTTTGTGGGATATTCATTACGCAGTTTGCCCTCTAACAAATTCCGGAGCTGCTCTGCTGGTATGAGCAAGCGAAGGCGGTGCAGGAGCAGTCGGTGCTGCGTGACGCTGACTGACCAGTGCACAGCCGTGCTCCCGAGCTGCCTCCGGCTTCTGGAACCGAACCCTGATGTGCTGCAGCAACGTCCTAGGCTGTTACCCGTATCAGCTTCCCAGTGGCCGCAAGTAACGTCAGAGGGTCTCGTGAATGGCAGTCTCTAGAGTCTGCTGTGTATCGGCATATGTTGCTTGCATCTGTTCCACTGAAGGGGGTTGCTGTTGTGGAGGGAACTCTGTATAATTGTTAAAAGAACAAGTGCTGCGTGAGGAAATTGTATCAGTGTGTTGGAATGGATTGTGTATGCAGGCCAGGAGATCTTACATTTATTAACTTAAAATATTAATATTTACTTTATAACCGCTTCTAGAGGTCCTTCCTGAGGCTAGGCTGGGCACTGGAAATGTAGAGGTGGAGACCAGCAGCAGCCTGAAGCAGATGAAGAAGAGGAAAATGAGCTATAAAGTTATCTGCCCAGGAATTTACGGTAGGAAAGACAGAAATTTAGGAAAAGAGCCTCTGAGCCCACGCGTGTGTTCTGTATACTGGATTGTGCCTTCTCTCCAGCGTGGGGTGTGCCAGTTCTCAGTAAGCTATGTATGGAGATGTTCATGCCAGCCTGGACTCATAGACGCAAAGACTGAGGCTGGTAAAATAAAGCACCGAAGAGCATCTGAAGAGGGAACAATGAAGGAATCGGGGAGGGAAGGACTACGTTAACACAATGTACATGCATAAGTCCACATTCTTGGGAGAGTTTTGCTGAAACATTGACTTTTAAAGAAAATATTTGGGGATCATTATTACAGGAAATAAATTTCATGGTGTTTTTAAGTTGTATCTATAAAAAGCTAGAAAGGATACTGAGTAGACAGTACTGGTCTGGTGAGCGGGCCCTGCAGCTGTGTTGGCTTCACAAATGTTTTGCATGTGCTGTTTTTAAAGAGCAAAGGAGAACGAACGGGGGGAAAAAACCCAACACTAAAACCTTTAGTCCCCTCATCTTCCAAACCATGAGAATGTTTCCTCTTTTTTGTGTAATAATTTTATCAAGTATGGTTTGCATTTTTCCATTAAATGTTTGAAATAATTAGTAAAGACTTCAACTCCAAGAAGCAGCTGTTGAGAAAATCAGGCGTAAAAAGAGCCCAACAATATTTGCAAAGTGAAATTGCAATTATGTAAATTCCAGCTACTGGATTTGTAGGCCCGGGAGAGCAGAACTGGAAAGCTCACAATTACACTGGAGACAAATACTCATTTGCGTTCTAAGCCAAGGCCATGCTTGGCAGTTTGCTTGTGAGCGTGCAAACCGGGTCACAGACGTGTCCACTTGCTTCTTCTATTTTGGTGTGGAAGTCAAGTGGCTGGAATTTTCTATCTTTAATGATTTCCTCTTGTCCGCTCTAACGAACAGCTGCACAAAGTTGTCCAACACCATTTAGAGTATTTACTGGCCAGTGTTCAGCTGAGATGAAAAGGGAGACACTTAATCTAATCTTCTTGGATGTCTCGGTGTTTGCACTTGAAAGTTTTCTTTTATGCAGTCTTTGAGCAAGTGCAGAACAAATTAATGTTACGGTTTGACACTGACTGACCTTTTGAGAATGATTACTGCTAGGGATCTCTTGAGGCATATTTTAAAGAGCTGTTTGCCGTGGACTACATTAAGTAGAAAAAAAAAAAAAAACCTGGTTATTCAGAATTGCATTTAAGTTTCAATCTCAGCAGTATCTGAGGAAATTCACCCCTGTGAACTAAGTGCTGAGCTGCTTCAACTTGATGTTGTTGAATGATGGTTTAGACCACAACATCAGCCTCATGAAATACGTGAACACTAGATCCGAAGTTTTTACATTAGGTCAATTTTGATAACTCAAGCCTGCATTGAGGCATGAAGGAAGTTCAGATCTTAGTGGAAGTGAGTTGGCAGCTCAGCATGGGGACCCAAGTCTACCTTGTGTCAGCTTGAGACGTGACCCAACCAATAGACAGTCATTCAGGTTCATGAAAGTCATTATGACACAGTTCTTTTCAATCTGCTCAATTGCTTTCTGCTTGGGGCGGTCACTGCAAGGTCTTCAGAATGTGAGCAGGTGTCTCTGTGCTAGAAATGTACTTTCACAGCTCTCTTTTTGAGAAATAGAGTTGGTCTTTAGGGAAATCTGTCGGGCAGTAGCCTACAGCAGCCTACTGAAAGATAGGAGAAATGTATGCAAATGAACAATTATTGACAGGACTAACTAAGAATGCTTCAATAGGTAACTAAATGCATCAATATAGACTACGTTGTGATCCTGTACATTATTGCCTCAATGGTTTCTGCTATATTGAACAAAACATAGCCAGATACATTTTCCCTCCTCTCTCCCCCCTTTTTTCCCCCCTTTAGTGGGGGAGGAAGCCTTTTTTCAGCGAAGGTCTTTCTCCTATGGGACAATGAGTTTTTGACTGATATTTAAAGGACTGCAAAAGGCTTGACCCATGCAGTGCCCAGAGGCAGCATCAGGAGTCTCAGGATGCTGGTGACGGGTGCATCACCTGAACACGTTCCCAAGTTCTTGAATCTGCTGACAGTTGTGAGTGAATACGGCTTCATGTTATTAAGCCAAGCATTGTTTGTATACAAGAGCAGTAAGAAATCAACAGTTTTATCCTCGGTTGATGTAAGTCCACTGTTTTCATGAGCACCGGTACGGTAGGTTAAGGATGAGATCTAGAGATAGTAAAGCAATTGTGTTGGCTCACGTGGTACTCTTGGGAGAGTCAGAAATAGAAACTGGGTCTCCTTAACGCAAGATATGTGCCTTAACAATAAAATAATTTGTTTTCCACCATCCAAATCCCCAAGCGCTGCTTTGTAAAAATATCTAGAACAGCAACTTTTCATTTGAAATCCTGCTTGCATAGCAGACACCTTAACTTACATGCAACAAATCAAGATGAAGATTGCTGGTGCATACCTCTTGATTCAGCAAGCGGTGGTTTTGACAGATGCATTTTTCCCTGGAGATGGAATTTAGTTTATCAGACTTAGGTTAAATTTGAAGGATCTGAGGTAAAATTCCAGGGCTCCATCCGTTAGCCACCAAGCCCATAGCGTCCGCTTTAAAACAATGCGATGGGAAATGTGACCCAATGCTTGGGAATTGAACTAGTGCCAACTGAGCTGCAGCGCTTCATTCATTATGTCATACCACACACATCTGATAAGGGAAGACATAATGCTGTTGGATAAGTTCTTGTACACAAGGACTCTACAGGTCATGTCGAGAGAGCTGTTTTTTATTTAATAACCGAGGTATGCAGGTGCTAATTTGAACCATATGTACGTGAGGCCAAAGCCAAAGTTTGTTACGCCACAGTGAAATGATGGCCTTGCATTTCTGGGGTTTTGGAAGGAGGCTAGTTTTAGATTAATCTTTATTTACTCAAGTATTTAGGGAGCCATGTATTATATTGCTTGAATTCTATATTTCAGTTTTGCTCAAAAAAATCTCTTCCTCTCTTTTCTCCATCAATCAGAAACCCTTTTGATACTATTTTATTTGGGAACACATTTCTGGGAGAGTTTGAATTGGTACTGAAGTAGCAGCTTTTTGTTTGGCTGAACCAGATCTCGCTCCCCCTTGAGTCAGCGGCATTTGCCTTGCGTGTCTCTTCACCGAGGCGAGGGGTGTGCAATGAAGAGAGGCTCTCGCGCAGAGTGCCCATGTGCGGACTGAGATAGTCCTGGCTCTGCTGCTCTTAGTCCCAGGCATAAGGTGGGCAGCTAGTGCTAAGTAGGTGGTGCTGCGTTATGGGTACACCTGTTGTGTACTTTTAACTTAATTTTATATGGAGAGAGCTACCCTATCTGAAATGTGGCTCCTTTATAAGTAGCACTATCATAGTGCCTGATTAGGGAATTTTTGTGTGTGTGTGTATATATATATATGTATATAAAGAGTTGTCTCTGGCCTGCCTTGTTCTTCTCTTCAGACAGCAGGAAATAAATCTTGACTGTTTGCCCAATTTGCTGTATTTCAAGTTAATGCATGCAAGAGGCAGAAGGCTCTATCAGAAAGCTGCGAATTGCTTTTGGTCTACAAGGGTGGCCAGTCCAGGAGTGCGTTCCAGGTTCACCGAGATATTGGGGAGAAGAGAGAAGACCAACTTCCACGCGTTGACGTTTTGCCACGCTCAGGGTTATAGTTCCTGTATTGCAGTTGGATCTGTCAGATGACATTGAGTGATCCGTTACCTCTGGTGAACTGGGGCAACTTAGACATCGGAGCTTTAAAGATGTGAGGCCTGGCACTGTGATAATGATTGTGCCAGAGGAGCAGAAGAGGTTGCAGGCTTCACCGTAACAATGCTTCTTGGTGGCCTGTGAGGCCTTATGCAGATTGGCATTTTTGTTTTGAATGAAGTTTATGGTTTGTTGCATTTGGCTGGTTCCATCCTTCCCTGGTGCAATGGGACAATTAAAGTGTTCAACCTGCAGACTGATCATTGACAGAAATTCTGCAGCAAGACTTTGACAGGACTGCTCTAAAGAATGTTTGCATACGTGGAGTCTGGGTGGACAGTGTTATATTTTGGCTTAATGACAGGTTAAAAGGTTTTTCATACTCATGACTTTGAACCTCATTAAGAGGTTTTTGTACTCTCAGTGAATGTTAAGTTATCAAAATCAATCGAGTGCTTTGCTTCTCTTGGGTTTCTGTTCATCTTTTCTTTTTCTCCTACTTCATAATATTTGTGCATTCTTGGGATCTTCCTTTGCTGTTGCTGCGTAGCGTAATAGCAAGAACTACGCTAACCCGTGCACAAAACTTCATTGATCCCTTTTCAGTGCTCATTTGGGAGTCTGCTATGGGGCTTGGAATCATTAAAAATAGCAAGGTTGCATTTCAAAATGGGTCTGAATTGATCAAATCAGCAGAGTTACAGCAGTTACCAGAGTTTGGAACTGAGCTGCTGTTCAGTGCATTTAGCAAAATCATACACATATGTAAAGGACTTGTTTAAACTAGTTGTGATTTTACTGTATGGTATGAAAATCAGTTTCACCAGGAGATAGCTGTAGCCTTGCTGTGATAATATAAGAATAATCAACTTAGAGCTGAAACGCTGAAATGCAAAATAGGCTTGCAGAAATGGGTAGCCAGAATAAAATATACCCTTTAAAGTATGCACTGCAGGAATTCAACCTAAAATGTACATGAGCAGATCTGAAGGCACTGTAGTATATCCACAATTAATGAACCTAGTAGTTGAACGGAGAAAAAAAAAAAAGGAGGAGGGGGAAGCCACGTTTGTATTTTGTTGGAAATAAGTAGTTACTTTTAATGTAAAATTAATGCAGCGATATGTATTACGTATTGGTGGTTATAAGGATTGGAAAACCTTTCTACGTTTCTTTTTTTTTAAATAAGTTGTTAGCATATTTATATGCCAGTTTTTGACATAAGTTTCACTTGCGTGAATGCACTTTACCTGTCTCTGGTTCAAGCTCCTTTTTACCTTCTAGACGTTGTTTTATTGTCTGTCTGAGCTCTGAGTCACTCTTCAGTGTCTCAGCTTCCCTTCTGAGTTTGGGATCGCAGACAGTAATTTGTGGCTGATCCAACAGCGCACCTGTGTTCAAGCCTTTAATTTCCTGGTTGTCCCGTTCAGGCTGTACGCTCGATGTGTCGTGTTCCATGGTGATTTTTTTTTTTTTTTTTTTTTTTTTTTTTTTTTTTTTTTTTTTTAAGTATGTTCAAGGCAGAGGCTGCCTCTCTGGTGATATTCTAGCTATCGAGTGAGAAACCTTTCTGCTTTCCTGCCTATTAGTCCTTCGCTTACCTTGCCTGCTACACAGCTCTCACCTAATAACTACGAAATCGCCATGTCGGCTGGCACCAGGTCATACCCTCATCTCTCTGCAGAGGGTCAGTTTGGTGTTTTGTCAGGACCAGAAACTCGTTCCTGCAGAATTGGTGCTGAGTATACTTTTTTGCGTAAGAATAGGCAAAAGAAGCATTGAAATCCCAGTCAATATATTATCCAAGAGGTGATTTTTAATCACTTCCCAGGGACGTGTCAGTCACCAGCAGGTAAGTATGAAACAATGAGCTTGAAACGTAAGTTGTATTCTTCTGTAGCTCCTTGGAATCAGGCTTTCTGCCAAGCCCCCTAAAATTGCAAGGAGAAGGCTAAGGACAGTAGTAAAAGTTATTCTGCTAAGAGTAGTTTGCCCTTTTTGATTTCTTCCGGTGAAGATGATGTGCTTTATAGAAGATGTCATTTCTGTGGGCAAAAAGAAGTATTTTTAATAGGGTGGAATCTCTAGTATTATTTCTGTCAAACGCGCTCAGTGTGATTATTGAAAGAACTAAAAGCTGAGTGATGAGGTGAGAGCTGGCAATGCAAGTGCTTTTAATTTACGGTAATTGTTAACTTATATGTAGGCCAATGAACTTAATGAAGACAGAATATGTGTTCAGCTCGACGTTAGTTGCGCGCTTATTCAAACCATCATTGGGAATGTATTTTAGGTTTGTGATTTACCTCTCCTCATATATCCAGATGTAGAGAAAGCACGTTCCACATGGGCCAATAGCACTATGAAGCTGTAATATCTAGTCTTTGAATTCTGCCAGTTCTATTGCTTTCTTGATCTATACAATTTTCCTCCTAAACACACCAGAGTTGAAGGAAATAAAGTCTAAATGCCTATGTAGTCGGTTAGGTAAACATTTATCAAACAGCATTATTAAAATATCTGTATCTTGGACTCATACCAAACAACCCTAGTCATCTTTTCCCAGTGTCAGTATGATTTACACAGGCAGATGTACACAGTTTCTTCTCTTTCAAAATCCACTTTGTTGTGGGTTTTTTTAGCAGAGTTTATCTTGATGAATGCTCTCAGGTGTGTATACGCATTTGATGTCTGAACAATGATTTGATAATGAACATATTTCACATACAGTTGACCCTTCAGTCTAAATGAAAGAGAGGGTTATGTTTCGGTCTTGTTTCTCTTGGGTTTTTTGACCCCTATAGAATTGGAGTTTGGGCCTCTCTTTCTTCTTTCCCAATCAAAAAAAGCAATGGAAACCAGTGATTTGTGTGTTCAAGGTGTCTTGTTTTATTAGAAGGAATTAATTGAAATCGGTCAGAATGCAAGTATATTTTGAAACTTGCTGTATCAGTTCCCTGTTACCTCTGCTTTTTTGTTTTCATCTTTTGGGCAAGGACATATTGAATTTGATGGCTTCATTCAGACTCCAGCAGGAACAGCATAGGTATAATATTCCAAACCTTCGTTGTGACCGAGGAACACCTCAGCAACGTTTGTCAGAGAATGCTACCTTAAGCCCCATGCTGATGTTGCTTACCCACGCTGGTCTTGATGACCTAGACTGGCAGTGGAGTAAGTAAAATCAGAAAACTTTCTGATGGAAGACAGACGTTGATTCCTTGACAGATTGCTTGTACTGGATTTGAGCAGAGGGCTCCTCTAGGTTTTTCTTCAAATGCCCTTACTTCCGACAGCCATCTAGAAGATGAGGTAGGAGAAGCCTTAAGTTTTCTTAAAAGCTTTCAACTGAGAACATCTGTTCCTTATACCGAGGTCTCTCGGCTTTGACAAAGGAAGAGCCAGTTCATCTGACAGCTTTTCTACAAGATCCATCTCAAAAACAGGATCATGGTCATCCTGCTGTGTCTGATGTCTCTGCAGTTTTCTTTCTCATCAGGATAGATGGATGTGCCTGGACTCCACTGTTACTCAGAAATGCAATAGATCCGTTGCTGAGGTGCAAAAGGCGGATTCACATAGACAAACAGGAAAACGTCTTTTATGAGTATTTTTACATAGATTTTATACTGATGTTTCTTTCACTTTTTTCTTCAGGATGGCAACTTGACTTGATTTTAGTATAGTCCAGAACTGTACGTTCAGGACCCTGTTCAAGAAATAGCTGTTTTCAAAATTCCTGTAGCCAATTATACTGCTTTTCTTTTATTTAATGTATTCTAACCTTGCCTTGAAACCTGTTGGGCTTTACCTTTGTCCGAAGCAAGCTCCTGGAGTCCCTGGCTGCCCTTTGGGGAGCGTGGCTGTGGTACCCTCTGACCGCAAACCCCTCTCCCCAACAGCAGCAGACCCGGAGAGGCAGGGACCCATACTTGCTCTTCTCTAACAACAGCTATCCTCAAATGTACAGTTCACCAAGACACCTTTAGTATGTGCAAACTGCTTATAAGAAACTATTGCCAAAATATGAGTGCATGTTATGCAAACATGGCAGTTATTTTGTATCTGGCATTTGTTTTTAAATCTAAGGATGGGGCAGCCCCATCTATGCAAAAACCTTCTACAGCTCTCCACAGTTAAGTGCAATGAATGCAGAAACAGAAAGAAACCCAGTCCTTTTCCACCTGAGCTACTGGAGTAGCTTTGTTAACTGGTAGATCAGCAGGGGCTGAAACTGGAACCACATAGCTTGTCTCCGTGTTGTCTCCACACATAAAAGACACTGATCCTGACTGCCCAGGTGCTGGCATCAAAGGCCATTCAAATTTGCAGGCATGTCTCTGTAGTGGGCTTATAGCTATCTCTTCAGATGGCTACTCAAAAGAATTAAATTTTTAATGAAGTTATATGTCTGTTGCAGTTGTGTTTTTTGAATTACATGTAGTGATCTCAATCTGATCCCTAGTTAACAAGTTACCCAAGAAAAAGCATTCAGTTCTGAGAGTTTACATTAATTGCCGCCTCTGTCATGTCCTTAGCAATTTTTGAGGGAAAGAAACTCCCAAAACAATGAAAAAGCCCCAAACCCCACCATACTTCAGTTGATATTAATTTTTATTTTTGCTGAAGTTTATGGCAAAGAACTAAAGAATAAACCAACATTAAGGGATTGTATCTACTTATGTCCCCACAGCTGAAACTTGAAACAAAATTGTAGGGAAAACAACCTTCTGTTGCACTTTCTGCGGAGGCAACTCCACCACAGTTGGGAAAGGAAAAACTAAAAAACTAGACCTGTGTTAAAAAAAAAAAAAGTAATCTGCAAAAGTGCGTTGCAATACCTGGGGTTAAATATATAGCAGAAGGAAGGTATGCATAACTTATTAGCTTACTCTGTAGCATTTCTAGAAAAACAGATGTGACCAAGCAGCACTTTGTCCAAAAGATTTGGGATCAGCGTGTTGATGCTTTGCTTCTGCGTTCCACCAGAGCTGGTTGGTGGCGCTGTGCTTTCAGCCGCCGAATGGCATTATTGTTCAACTCAAATGGGCCAAATGACTCCACAGTCTTGAGAAGCAGTTCTCTGTTTTGCGGGTTTGCCGCATGTTTGAAAACACAATCCCTTAAGGCAACAACAAAAAAAAGCTTAAGAAAATGTCTTTTTTTTCCTCTTTTCAGAACTATTTGTTCACTTCTGAAATAGTGATCCATTATCCAAATAGGGATAGCATCCTACCAGGCCTTCGTGTTGCTTTTTGATTAATTGTGCTTGCTCGCGCAAGAGCTGAGTTTGACACTGCGTAGTTGAGGAGGATGGACAGGGAATGGCAGGATCAGCTCTTCTTTTGCTTCCTGTTTGCCTTCAGTTGTAGGAAGTAAAATCGGAGGTGGAATGACCTCTTTTCCTGAAGAGAAGAAAAAGGAGACACCCCTCTCAGATGGATCTTTCTCCACTATACTTCAGGCACGCAGTGGGAAAAGATGTGGTATAAAGGACGAGACTGTTGTCTGTTGTTGGAGGGCAGGAGGAGAGTGGATATTTAACCGGTATTCATTACAGTTGAAAATGGATAAATATTTATGCATGCGTAGTCATTAAGGAGTCTGCTGACTAAAAGCTAGCTCGGGATGCCTTTGGCCTGAATTTCACCCTCTGCTGAAAGAGAAGTTGATGGCAGAAAATAGTTCAACTGTTGTTCCTCCTTTGATCCTCAGACTTTTGAGGATTGCGGGCATTTACTTCTAACCCTTTAAAGGAACCAAAAAAGACTCCCAGTTCAACTTTCCTTTTTCACTTGTAAGAAATGCTCTTCTGATCTTTTCTTCATCTGAGGATGTCTCTCCATCCTATTCTTAGCAAGACTGGAAAAAATCAGATACTTGGAAGTTGAGATTTAGATACTTCTTTTGCTTTGTGTGGTTGGACTGAAGCAATGATTGAAGTGGCCTCTAGGTTACGACATGCGTGTGCGTCCAGAAAAGAAATGGAGCATGAAATACCAAGTCCTCCTTTTTCTCTGTAACTAGTGAATGTCTCCACAAGTAATGAATGTCTTAGGTTGACAATGAGTCTTTCCTGCTCATCTTAGAGGTTTTTATTGGGGCTGAGAATCTTATGTAGGGTCTTGTGCATAGAGATGTTAAAAGCAGGCAAGAAGTATTGATGAGGAAGTCAAGATACCCACTGAGGCAGAGATGTACACCAGTGTTGGTGGGGGACGAGTGTCCTGAAGAGGAAGAGTCAGGAGAGTAGTATGTATAAAGAAGCGCCTGGCTCCTCTGGGAAAAGCTGTGACCTGAAGGAGTCAGGTGTTGCCAGCAGTGCATCAGAGTTACGATTAACCGAATCCTTGGGAAGAGTGCTAATGTGCCAGGTGGCATCCAAAACTCTCAGGGTCAGGACAGTATTTACTGTCAATTTCGGTCTTGGGTAGTTTTAGATGCATAGCTGTGAAAGTAAGAGAGCCCAGGCATTGCAGAAATGCCCGTATGCTCTGAGTAGGCATCTTTTACTGTATACCTTTAATGTACCTTGTTTATTCAGTTTGCGTCTCCCTTTTCTGTGAGTTACGTAGGTTCTGTTTGATACCTGGCTTGGGCTGTTTCTCTGAACTGTCTGTTACCTCCTTTTGATTCCGTGCTGGGTCTGGTGCAAGGGGTATGTGAAGGTCATGACATGGGCAAAAAGAGCAGAAATGCCACACTTGTGGAAACTAGTGATGGCCGGTTTCCAAGACTTGGAATCAAAGTGGAAGCACCCAGCGAGTGGCTCTCTCCCACCCCCTGGGCTGGCATAGGCGAGGATGCCCGGAGTGGGCTTTATTTCACCTCGTCTCTCTCCGTGCTCTTGAAATACACCAGGTGTAGTGCGACAGCTTATCTGCACCCAGTATGTGTCTCTGATCTATTTACAGAAAAACGAGCTAAGATTACTGAGTATCGTTTTCTCTGAAAATTACCAGTGATGATTCAGTTTACATATTCTTTATGAAACAACCACTGCGTTGTTTGGAAACCACAGGTCGTTTAGGTATTTTCTTTTAAAAACCCCCCTGGGACAAGGATGTTATACAATGCGTGGATGAGGTTAAAATAACCCACCAGCACTGTAAACTGCAATCATTTGGTCACATCAGAAATGCAAGAATGATCAATGACATACAGGTAGCATTAGCTGTGTGTATGTAGTGAAGTCTCCGTGCTTTAAGCTTACATTTAGACTAATTTTCAGATGTAGGGTATTATTGTTGCTGAGGTGTCTGCACTGGTTTCTGTTGTTCGTGATGAGAAATAAATTTGTTGAAATTACTAGAATTCTAACTTCCACGTATGCTCCTGGTGTTCTATGTTGAGCATAAATTCTCTGATCTTAAACAAAAGTAATAATTAATGACACAAGCTAACGGTCACTGACTGTGCTTGGATGCACACAGTTCCCTATGCTCTAGGGGGCAGCTAGCTCATGGAGACAAAAGTACACATAAATTGCCCTTTATTACCAGCATGTCCTGTTTATTTTCACATGAAAAAGCTTAGGACAGCTGAAATAAGTACTTGGGGGAGAAGAAGCCTACCTCCATCGGGTCCCGGTGTTATTCCCCACATCCCAGTTACACTCTGCAGCACCATAAAACTTTTCCTTTTTGAAAAGCTGCTCAAGTTTTGCACTCGGCGGCCCCAAACGACAATAATTTTGCTTCTGGCTGTCACTTGATATTGCAAATACGGTGTGCTTACAATGGAGCTCGGGAAGTCACACATGGAGCGCATTCTTTGGAATCCTCTTTGTTTTGTCATTGCAGAACAACCCACAAAGATTTGTATTATTGCACCTGAATAAATAGTGCTCTGCACTTCACCCATTGAGGTCAGTGCACATGGCTTGCGAGGGGGGTTCTCTTCGGCTCTTTCCCTGCTGCTCCTGCTGAATAACAAGCACCTCGGCACCCGTGCCACCTGACCAAATGTCACAAAGTGCATGTTTTTGATACTTATCTTAAAAGGCCAGCTGCTGGCCACCAGTAGTTTTTTTTATGCAGCAATATTTTTCTAGCAAGCAGGAACAGCATTCATGTACGCAGTTCACAGTTACAACTACCAGAATAGTTTTAGCAGCATAGACTTGCCAAATTCTCTAAATATTTTAATTTCATTGTAATGCATAATAACAGGTGTACAGTGTAGTTGCCAGTTTCTGCTTGCTGGCTGGGAAAGTAAATTATTCTTTGCAAAATGAGAGTGGTATTTAATTGATATTTTAAGATAGAAATGGCTAATAGCAAGTGCACAAGTTTCAGCTCTTAACAGTTACAGTTTGGACGCTGGCATTTCCATGTGGCCGCTAGGTAGAGGAAAATACCTTCCTTGGAAGTTATTTTCAGGTGCCTAGAATGATAAAAAATGTGTTGTTTCAGAAATGTGTTTTCCATATAATTCCTAATGTCTTGCCTACAGGTCTCTCTTTTTTTAAACTTTTTTCCCCTCCCTCTTCTTGAGGAACTGTTACTATTTGGGTGAAAACCCCTCCTTGTGTAATTTCACCATGGCTGCTCTGCAGATACGTACTTTAATTTAGAAGTCTGAGCAGACACAAAAGCCAGATTTCCATGGTCTTGGCTGCAGAGCCTTTTGGGGCTTACATGATTTGACTACTGCTGAGCTGAAGTCTGATTTAGGAGCCAAACTTTTTTCTTCTACATTGTTCTCATGGAGACCAGACATTTGTGCTAGGCAGGATATATTGCCAAAATATGAAATTGCTTCTCCTGCATGCCAGTATTATGGAAGAAGTCTCAAAATGGCTTCAAACTGGAAGAGGGTAGCTTGAGATTAGACATTGGGAAGAAATTCTTTACTGTGAGGGTGGTGAGACACTGGCCCAGGTTGCCCAGAGAAGCTGTGGATCCCTGGAGGTGTTCAAGGCCAGGCTGGATGGGGCTTTGAGCAACCTGGTCTAGCGGGAGGTGTCCCTGCCCATGGCAGGGGGGTTGGAACTAGATGATCTTTATGGTCCTGTCCAACCTAAACCATTCTATGATTCTATAATTACTGCCTTCAACCAGGTCAAATGCTGTGCATAGACATTAAGAAGTTACTGTAAATATGTTCTCAGACCTATACATTACTGTCTATAGGGTCAGTCTAGCAGAAAAGGATACGGTAGCTACAAGCAGAAGGAGAAGGGGAGGTGTCGTCCCTCGCCTCAGGTCTGTCTTAGTTCCTCAGAGACAAATTCCTTGCAACGTCTCTGTGGGATAACAGCGTTCTCGGTAATGCTCCTTCACAGGAACAGCGTGGGTTTCCTCAGGCACCTGCTGCACACTGCCAAGGGCTGGAAATGGCCTCCCGCACCTGAATAAGTGACAATATAACTTTGTTTGGACTTCTTTTTAAATGACTGCATGAAGTCCAGCCCCAGAGAACATGAACTCAAACTCCGACCACTTCTTGCAGGGTGATCACAAGGCTTACATGTTAGCACTTTTCCTTATCACCTGCATGTCTTCCTGGTTCTGCATCACTCTTGTGATGTAGCTTTTGGTTTTATTTATTTATGTATTTAAGACTTGTTGAATATCACAAGTTTAATATGCATAAGCAAAGTCCCAGAGGGTGTCATGGTCACCAAGTAAAGAGCAGAGAGCTCGTTAACATGGAAAATTTGTTCAGCAGAGCTCAGAATTCTGGCAAGCAGATTGCTGCAGCCCGGCAGCAGAATGATTTATCTTCTTGCATTGATTGTCAATGGTGAGACTTGGTACGTGCAGCCCCGTTGTTTTCAGTGACGATATCACTAATGTGGAACCTCTTAAGGAGAGCAGTGTAGCCCCCAAACCTGGACTAGCAGTCCTGACTGGTGATGCACAATGAAGTTGTTACACTGCAAAGGTACAGGAGGCTGTTTCCACACTGTGTGACAGATTTTGAATTCCTGAGCCCAGGCTGAGCTCTCGCTGAAGTTACTGCAGGTTTTGCTGGAGGGAAAAATTCTTTTTGGTCCTGATTTCTTTGTGAAAATTATCTTTGAATCCTGTTTTTTTCTGGAATGCTTTAGGTCATCTCCTTTCGCCACGTGCCAGAAGTGGAATTGATCTTCAAGGACAGCAAACTTTTCCAAGTCCCTTTTAATCAGGAGCTCTTTTAAGCTGCCATATAGTGTAGATGAAAGGCTCATGTTAGCTGACCGTTAGCCCAGGTTAAACCCGCTAGCACAAGCGTAGCTGCCCATCTGATCTGTGCATTCACTAGGGTGATGGCCGTAGCCGTTGGGCAGGGCCGTTGTCCAGCTGGAGGTTACCGATGGCTTCTGAGGGCGACTCCCAGTCAGGATGACTGCATGCACAGTTTTGGAATTCAGGTTGTGCACACATTTCTCTCGGCTGCATATCAGGAAATTGGGTTAAAATCTGCAGATATCTTTAATGCTGGAAGCTGTTGCCCAGAAGCTATGCTGATTTATATTGGCTGAGGGTGCGGTCCCCTTACCTTGTTATCTGCCAAGATTGGAGTTTTAGAATCCATTTTTTTTAGCCTGGAGACATTGCTGTGTTATGCTTTGGAGCAGTACGAACATGAGCATTTCCTCGATCAAAAATGCAGTTTACACAGTTTTCAGCAATTCTTTCTCCAGAGGGAGCATCCAGGATTTGTGTCTTACATGCTCTGCGGTATTTGTATTTGAGGAAGGATTTGGGGTCTTTATGCTCAGTTTCTTGAGGGGTCTTTCAGGTTTTCTGAATAATCCCTTTTATATGCAACGTTTCAGAATGACTGCGCTGGGAGCTGGACTGGGAACTGCAGCCAGGGTTTGCTCTAAACAGTCTTAAAAAGATGCTTGTAAAATAGATGCGGTCAGCAGCGTTGTCTCCAGCAGGTGGGTAGCATTGACGTAAGCGATAGGACTTTTCTAAGGCTAAAGGGCAGTTTATTATCCTAGCCTCGAACCTGCCTGTGTCCACAGACACAGAACTCCACTCCTGCAGGTGAGAACACAGCTTTAGTATTGCCAGCACATCTGAAGAAATTCTCGCAGAAAACATGGCTGATCCATTTTGGAGGTCAGGGAGGTCTGACCAAGGGGTTAATCGCTTTGAATATCCTGCAGGCGTATCTAGGGACTTTGTACTTGGCTTTGGTATTTCTTTAACAAAACAAGGGGCTTTACGTTTGATAGCTAGGGATAATTCTTCTGTTTACATAGCATAGTATTTCATCAAATGCTAAATTCTTTAAAACAAAAAAGTAAAAACTACAGGTTTAAAAGGTGCTTATGCCGGAATTCCTGGCTGAGGGGGAGTGAGAAAGGAGATCAATTTCCAGCAAGGTGGCTGCCATCAGCTGTAAATTAAGAAGAGTTTGGACTGTTTGGTCTTGTTACTCGCTTAGGAACTTGGAGAGGCAGTGCGTTCTTCCCGAGAGCCCGAAATGCTCTCCATCTGCAGGGCAGGGCCGGTTTGCAGCCTGGTGGAGGGGACGCCACACTGTGAGCTGCGTGAGGTCCCACGCTCCGCTGTCCAATCTCTATCCCTCTCTTGTAGCCCTTGAGATTTCTCATCCAGCAGCTTATCGCTTCATGTCGTATCTGGTGTGAAGGAACACTAGCAATGCTCAGTTCCCCTGGATGCAGGAGAAGCGTGTAATCCAGAGCCCCGAGCGTTACGTGGTGTTTTGCTGAGCTCCCCTTTCCTCTGTCCGTCCCCTTTGGACTGCACACAGACCGACATGCACTGTATCGTTGACTGAGTTCAGCAAGAGCAGCCAGAGTTTTACAGTGAGCAGCCTTACATCAGATAGTATGAAATTTACTGAAAGGGATGATGTGCCACGCTTGGCATCATCTCTGAACAGTTCTTGCGGATTTTTCTCATTACGGCCCAAAGGGGAGAGAACTTGCTGTGTAGCGGCTAACATGTCGGTATGCTTGGAGAAAACTTCTCTCGGGTGTGAATGTGGGTGCAGATTGCAAACTAGACTTGTTGATTCTAGCATGCCCATCTGAATGTGCAGCGTGTTTCTGCTGGCTGCCTATTTTGAAGCTTTATTAAGTATTGAGAGGTTAAAGTGGTGGGATTCATAGGTGCAGACGGAAGCTTACAGTTTACCTTCAGTTACTGAAAAGTTTCCTGTTGAAATCCTTTCTCTCAAAGAAGTATATAAACTGCTGCTGAGAGAAACAGGTGGTATCAGACTGAATGATGTTTACTCTTGGAAAGACACAATTTACACAGTTGTTTAAGGAATTTGCAAACTATACTGTGTTTACACATCGTGCATAGAGAACTCATACCAAAAAAAGAAAAGGAAAAAAAAAAAAGAGCACACTAACATACACAGATCATGTTCCAATCCACAATCTCAAATCAAATGAAACTCTGTTTTGTAATTGAGTAATTATCCCTAGCGAGTTTGCAGCCGTGAAGCCTGCTGTGGTTTTGAACATCTGGCAGCTCTGGAGGCTTTGGGGTGACAGCAGGAAGAGCAGGGAGCTGCAAGGCGGGAGGTGAGGCTGGGAGGGCAGAAGGCACGCGTTAGAGCTCGAGATACACAAGCTAAGATTTGGTTTTCCGGTTCAGCCACAGGGATCACTTGTTGTCTTGGGCAAATCACTTAACGCTGTTAACAAAACTTTAAAACCAGGTTACTTTCAAGCCTAGTAAATTCCCCTTTATGATTTCCCGTAGGTGTCAGGGAGCAGTAGGAGTCGGGAGCATCTCTGCCGAGGGAGGGAGCCTGGAGCTGAGGCTGGCAGCGCGGCAGGCAGGGCAGGGACCTCGCCGGCTGGGCACTCCCACAGTACCCAAGCAAAACCAGCATGGCAGGTCTGGTGACAATAACCAGGGTCAACCACAACCCCCTGGTCACCAGAGCAGCTCGCAGGCACGAGGCAGGTCAGAGGTTCAGCTTGGAGGGTCAGTAGGGTATGAGGCCAAGCACCAGGGAAATGCTACATAGCCTGGGCCAGGACATGGCCTGAGCTCCTGGGGCCGTGGGGCAGGGCCAGGCATCTCTGTTCAGCGTGATGAGGGTCTGCCGGCCGGTACTTGGTTCACAAAGGTGTTCTGGGGATTTTTTGTTTTCATGTTTGTTCGTTTTTTACTTACTTATCGATTTATTTATTTTTGTCAGACATGGCTGTAGAATTCTTTATTTTGAACTGTATCAGCGCTTAGTAGTCTCCCAGCAGGTGAGCAGGTTCAGCAACATGAACGACGTAACAAGGAAAAACAATTCCTCATCGGTGGGGTTCCCGGGAAGGGGTGCAAAGGAGGGAGCTTCCAAAGGAGGAATGTGCTGCCAGGGACGCGTAGGAAGGAGGGAGATGCTGCGGCTGAGATGGGCCACTGGTACCTGCAGAGCGTGTCCAAGCACTTGGCTGCTTAACTCTGTGTGATGGAGCTGTGAAACTCAGCGATCTTCCGTCCTTACTGAAGGAGGTGATTTTTGTGGGAATAAATGTAAAACTCGCCTTTTGATCAAGGCAGCACAAGACCTCAGGTTCTGCACGCTGGTTTGTGCTGGGGAAGCTGTGCTGGATCTGGGTGTGACGGCATGCCAGCTGTATTCACAGAATCACAGGGTTATTCCTGTGCCCTGACTGACAAGAGCTACAGCAAGTCAGCAGACAATTGTCCAGTTGTTTATGTGGCTTCCGTCAATGGCATATTTATAGGAAAATAGATATTCTACCTGTGTTCTTGAGAGGGAACCGATATTTAGAACTGTTACTAGATACGCAATTTATTACCTATTCCTGTGTGTATGTATTCGTCTGTCCTGCACATAAAAATTCCACAAAGGTTTACTGAGAGAACTTCCCTTTCCCCTTGGTTACAATACCACAGGTGTTTAGACAGTGCCCTGTGTACATAGGTGGCCTGGGCTTTGTCTTGGACTTTGGCCCTGTTATCATGTCTTTGCAGTCAGCGTGCTCTGCACATTCTTTTCACTGGACGTCCTTGACCTGTGGTTTTCCCTGTGCATTCACACAGGTAAAATTCTCCCTCCTAGTCATGTATCGTACCTCCGTCGCTCCAGCATCCTTTCCCCCCACACGTATGTTCAGAGAAAGATCGATGTGAGAGCCTGTCAGCTTGCCTCTGCCCCTATATCCTGCCTTCCTCTGGTGGTCGATACTGGTGAGACTTAGACTGTAAGAATCATCACATCCCCAGTCATTTCGAAGTAACTGTCGATTCTCTGCCAGGCACCACCTTTCTGATATCTCTGTGCTCCTTGCGAAGTGCAGTGAGAGGTTAGGACCCTCTCCATAGACACTATTGCAACACAAAAACATAGCGGGAGGCTTTGCCACGGCAAATTTTTATTTTCTGATGTATTTAATAACAGGTGTTTAAAAACTTACTGTGTTGGCCCTGAAAGTGGGGCGAATACACACAGACATGCTATGTTTTTGCTTGAATGTTGCCTGTACTCATGCAGGACTAGTCTGTATTTCTTTGACTGACCATCAGTAGCTTCTGCGCTGACCTGAATGTGTACCCTACCCGTGTCTGTGTAGGCTTTAGTGTTGGCTCTTGGTCCCCACTGCGTATGAAGATTTAGGACAGAAAAGCAACCCGCAGCACCCAGTCTCTGTCTGGAAGGATCAGTGTAAATGTTGCAGCCCACAGAGCATGTGGGTTGAAGTATGCAGGTACTTTCCGAAGGAGCTGCGCTTCCCGGGGAGCTCTCGCTTTTCACAGAAAGCCTCTGTATGATCCGACAGGCTGTGGTGAACTTCTCCTTGAGATGTCCTCAGAGCATGTCTGGCATTGCCCTTCCCAGCTGACAACTCTGTGAATTTCTCTTTTGCATCTTCATTAATCTAAACTCACTTAGAATAAAAGGCAATAATGTTAATTGACCTACTGCTGGGAGGCTTCCCTGGCAGATTCTCTTTTTCCTCCTGAGATACTTTGTGTTGATTTGAATTAGGATGAAAGCACTTGATACCGCTAAACCATCTTCATCAAAAATATGCTTTTATTTTGAGCGAGTTCTGGTGTAGCTGTATTTTTACCTCTGAGCTGCCAGTAGATAAAAAGGCTGCAAACCCCTGACCTTCGAGGAGATGTCCTGAGGTGAGCCAGGGCAGAGAAGGAATGAGAGGCCAGGTCTGATAATCAGTGACACGACGTGCTTTGAAAATTCGTTTTTAGCATCAGCGCTACTGAGTGGAGAGAGTATCCTGTTGGAATCTGCTATATGGGAGATGTTTTGTTAGCAGATTTTGTTTGAGACATCTGCCAGTGTTGATTTAAATGCATGTCTAGGGAAAACCTGCCAGAAAATGTGCACTTGCCAAAAGCAGCAGTGGCAGTCGAACAGAAAATAGGGGCAGCTGTGTCAGGTTCTCTTCTGGAACCAAAGACCATGAGCAAAAAGTGACCGCTGTCATTGAAAATCAGATGCGCGTATTATGAAAAGCAGTAGTCTCTTCAGACTGAAAGTGCCCCCCGATCAACATTTCTAGAACTTCAGCTTGAAAAATTGATTTGGCTTGAAAATTGCTACACTTAAAGCAAATTATATGTGTTAAAATGCTCGTGTTATTTCAGAGTTGCAGACTATTAAAAATAATCACTCAACTTTCAAAGTTGGCTTTGATCTATTGCTACTTTGTCTCTCCTTATCGAAAGACAAGGGCTTGTTATTCTCAATTCACATCCTTAAAAGCCTGCAAATCTGCTGTTTTAAGAAGAACTTACTGTAATTGATGAGAGTTGCTAATTTGCTTCTTGTGTGTATGTGGGCTTCAGCTCTGCTGTCACTGACTGCAACAAATCAGGGATCCATCTTGATCCTATTCATGTCAATTGAAGATTGGGTTTCCATGTTGGTCTTTTTTTAAGCCGAAATAGGGCTAGGAAATTTTTGAAAATTGCTTTTAATTGGCTGGGTGCGCTTTGGAAAGAATGTAGCTGCGCTTTTGAGAAGCAGAGCTTTCCCTTTCGCCCCCACCATTACAGACCCAAGTGTTTGGGCCGGGGATATCTCGGCGTTAGTCTGCTGTGTATAAATATGGGTCGTGTTATGATTGTGGCTTCTCTGTTGATGATCGCATACTGTGGAGGAAATGCTACCTGGTCTTCACAAGTCTCCATGCAGCCAGCACGTGCTCTGAGCACGCTGGAAATATCCTTGGTCTCGTTGGGTGGTACGCTGGGGGTGTTACGAGGCACCAGTCTTTTGAACTAGGCATCTTAATGGCTGCGTCAAAGGTTGCATCTGAAGTCCTGATGTAGGTCAGTTCCCCAGTACGCGTAGCCTCGGCCGCGGGGTGGGACGGCAGCACTCCCCAGCCTGTCTCCAGCCTGCGCTACGGGAGGCAGCGGTGGTCGCAGGAGGTGGTGGCGGCATAGGGAAGAGGGACGTACTTGCCAGTGCGTTCCTGCACAGGCGTTGCCAGCCCTCCGGGGTCTGCTGTGTGCAGGACAAGCACAGACCCTGCAGCCACGGACCTCGGCACTGCTGAGAGCTGTTGGAGGGAGCGAGTGTGTGATGGTTTCGCTGGCAAGGAGGCGACTCCACAGGGGAAAGGCTGTCGGGCAGCTCCATCCCCAGGCAGTCTGGAGCGTCAAAAGCAGCAGCTTCTGCCGGCTGCAGCTGGAGATGGATTTTTCCCTGCAGAAGCCAAGATATTTAGTGGGCAGCCATGCGTCCCAGCTTCAGTAAGGCAGCTGCCCTGGAAGCACTTGGGCACGGGTCGGCCTGTCTTACCCACCCTTTGCTTGTTTCTGGTCCCAAGGGGCTGGACCTGGTGGCCAAGGTGATTCACCCTAGCTCTTTTCTCAGTTTTTCAGTCATTCTCAGGCTTAAGAAGAATCTTAACGCCTAAGAATTTCAAAGGACTTAAAAACAGCCTTGGATTTACAGGCATACCGCTGCTTAAAATTGGCAGGCAAATATTATTCTCCTGGTTTTATCATCCCTGGGCACAGTGATGCACAGAGAGCTCAAGTGATTTCACAGCCTGAAGTTGATGAAAAATGAGAATATAAACAGTCTGCTGCCTCTTAGATAACACTGTAATTCGACAGGAGTACTGTTCAGTGGAAAAGTAGCTCCAAAGTCAGTCCTCTAAAAAAATGCTACTTCTCTTTTTATTAAACATAAAAATTATACAGCCTGTCAGACCTTGTGCACATTTGTAATGGGAAATAAGCTCGGTGGTCCACGGATACAAACAGTGTTTTCAAACAAGTGGAAGCAGTATGGTCTAGCGATAGGATGTTCAGCTGGGAATCGGGAGACCAAGATTTTATTACTGACTTTTTTGCTGAGCTGCTCTGTGATTTTGGGCGAAGTCGCTTCCCAGGTTTGTGCTTTTGCTCCCCCTCAGCCCTTTGCCTGTCTTATCGACGCAGTTAGTAAGATCACTGGAGTGAAAACCATCTCTTAGGATGTATTGATACATCTCCACACATAATATGCCTCAAATAACATGGATGCTGCTTTCAATACCATCTATTTAGAACGGTTTTGTTTTTAAAAAGTTGCCACTTGCCCAAAGCTATAGCACAGTGGCTCCCAGGATAGTTCGGATATTCTTGCCTAATAGCCACAATGTCTGTAGAAGTTGATAATTTTGGAACCGGTCTCCTTTTTCTTTCAGACATGACACGTAAAAGCCCTGGATCCCTGAGCAGCTTCACTGGGAGCATGGTGGGGGATGTAGCTCCCCATTAGCATCGCTCAGTAGTCATTTACCTGTTCACATGGGAGAGCATCTACTGATGCCTGCAGCCACCTCCTCCTCCTCCCTCTCTCCCCATTCCCTCCAGCATCACGTTGCTGCTGCAGCCAGCCCCGGAGCTGTCACTTAAACGTACTCTCTGTCGCGGCACTGGGGGATTTCTCATCCATTTAGAGGAGTACAAAGAGGTACTTAGCTCTTGAAGCTGTCTGAGCTAACGGTGTCTTTCGTCAGCTTCAGGAGAAGGAACCTTGCTGCCGGCTGTAAAATGCCAAGTGGTGTGTTATTACTTGTGGGCCTGTTAGACCAGCACAGAGCGAGGCCAGGAAACATGAGATTTGCTGATACGGCTTCCTTTTGTCCACAAAAAACAATATGGTTAATGGAGTGAATAATTGTTAGCAGAAACCTCTTATTTGTAGCGGTGTTGGTGGGCTCGAAAGCCTCTGTCATTCCATATATGCCTCCTCTCTCCCACCTTCTTTTTGGCTCGGCTGTGTTTTGGTGGGAAGTACGCATTAAGTCCTGCTGAGTTCCCAGTGCACCAAGCCTGGGCTGCAGCTTTTCTGAGTCCGTGATATATAATGACAATAAGCAGTGTACTCATCTGTGTGATGCTGCTCTGATCGGCGTGTTTAAACTGTGCCATCAGTTAGCGTGCCTGATGCCTGATACCTGCCGCCGTGGGGGTGAAAACCTCTTCCCTGCTCTGTCAATGACCGGGATCTGTTTCCCTAGAGGTATACTGTTCTGCAGCTGCGACGTAGTCGGATGTGGCTGGACCGATGTGCTGTGACGGAAGCACATCTAAGCAGGTGGGAAAAGCAGGTACGGACAGAAACGGTTGTCCGACTGCCTGCCTTACTCCTTACCATGCTCAGAACAAACAGAGCTTGCCTGCAGGAGAAGCACCATCGTGGGTAACTCATGATCTGTTTCTCTGTATTACATCTATCACTTTCTTAGTCTGAGTCTTATGCTAGCTCGCTAGCCCTTTTAACCCCTTTTAGATTTTTCAATCTAAGGAAACAATTCTCTTCTCAGTCTTCTGGAGAGGCTTTCTGAACAGCAATCTTTGTCCTCTTCACCAAAGTGCTCTGCGTTGCCAGTCAGAGCCATCTGTTTTCAGAGGGGGAAATTGTGCTTCCCTGCATTCGTCTCCAGAGTCTGCAATTCCAAATCCTCCCTCCAACATCAGAAATCCTTTTTTCCTGTATCGACTGCTGCCTTCTTAGTTGCTTCACGTAGGCCCTGCAAGGTAGGGCTGAGTTCATTTGGCGTTTAGCTGTGTTACTGGTCACCAGCAGTGAAAGCTGAGAGCCTGCAGCAGAGTACAGTGTAGTAGAGCTGCAGATGCTTTAGCTGCTCTTTTGACTTGCTGTGCTTCTTGCCACATTTACGTAGCAAACGGGCAGTGGAGATCTGGTGACCGAGACTGTAGTGTTCCTTGTTTACAGAGCAGGTGCCCGTGACTCGCTGCGGAGCGCCCCTCTGCTCTCCAGAGCGACAGGGCTTAAACACCAGAGAATGTGGCCAGTGGGGCTTAATAAACCGCAGGGAGCTGTTTTTGCTGCCAAGTGCCATTCATTTTCAGATAGTGGCAAATAAAGACCTTTTTATAGCAATGTACCTGTCTTCTTGGTAGTCTTCCATACCTAAAACAAAACATGTGTTGTATTTACTCCATTGCAGTTACAAGTGCTACGAATGAGTTTTTCTCACCACTTCCTCTTTCAGCTTAACCTGTGAAAAAATTAGTAGAGAAGATTAGCCTGTTGGAGAAAATGTTTGTCCAGGCTCCTGTGGCTGAGCGTGGAGCTTTCCTAGGAACCTGCCCAGGGCTGTGACCGCTAGGATTGGGGCACTTGTGGCTCCTTGAAAAATCCAGCCTCAGGTGATGTGTATGCCCAAGACAGCATGCTTGGTGTGTCACTGCGCTGGGATCCTGCTCCTCGTGCCAAGCGTCGATTCAGAAGTGTTAGATGTTTAGTAATGATGTAAAATAACTGAAATGATCCCAGGCAGAAAACCTCAATAGCTTGCTACACCGTTTTAGAGCCAGCTGTGACATTTGATTACTTCTACGGAAGTTTTGAGCTTTGCTCAGATTCCAATGCTGTGCATACTGGAGGAAAAAAATGTAATTGGAAATGTGATTTATCAAGAATTTAAAACAGTTTGACATCCCCAAGGACTTCATGATTTTTCAAAATTCCTTATTTGCAAGTACACAAAAGACCTTTCCAGATGTTTTTCTTCCCTTTAAGTTTAATTTGTAATTGAAAAAACATTTTCATCTACCACAAATAATTGGCATACATGAATTATATGCCTAAAATGCTCTGCGTAAGCTCAAGAGGTAGGTTTATTTCTTCATGCCCCTGTGTATCATTGTATATGTGGTGACGGGACAGAACAAAGATAAGTTGGCACAGATTTTCAGGAGAGGGTCGTCCCGCCCATTTTTAACCCACAGTTGAACTGCAGGTGGGAATTTCAGCAAGCAAATGTCAGTCAAACTACAGGCTTGTATTATAGAGATGGACAAGTACTCTGTTTTGCATCTGGAATTAATTTTCTATATGCAAAATTGCACCTGCAGAAGGGGAATCCAGCTCTCCCCTGACCCGCTATGCTGCTAGCTTTAGGAGTTTAACAAAATGAGTGACAAGTCTTTGAAAAGTTGCTGGGGCCCTATTGGAAATTGCACTCATTCAGAGCTCTTAATTTTTTTACCTCCCATTTCCACTGAGAGCTATTGTGGAATAGGCATTGTTTTGCACTGTGATACATTTTTTGGGGGGTAGTTTCCTCTGCCCTTGCTCTGGCTGACAACTTAAAATGTTTTCCTGGCAGCTGATTTACTTTTAGTATCATTTATGGCCGAGGCAGTGTGGGCCTCGACTTTTGCTTGCTCTTCCTCCAGTTTCATCCTGGTTGTTTGCTGACTTCTATGACTAAAAATCTCAGATTTTCTTTGCCCCCTCACCGCCCACCCCGGGAAGTTTCTGTGTGTCACTCTGTTCACTTAGAAAAATGAAACGCGCAAAGGTTTTTTTTCACTTAATATTTTGATGCAGGCTTGAATAACTTGGAAACATGCAGTTTCAAAATGATTTCCAAAAATGCACATTTGCTTCTCTGCTGTTGCTTTTGGAAATGTCCCCTTGGCTCAGGAGCTGACAGCAAAGGTGCCGAAGCCGAGGAAAGGCAGTCCGACCGATGCAGGACGTAGAAAGCTGTCTGAGGAGAGGGGATGCTCTCAGGAGGCTGCTGCGGGGCTTGCTCCTGCTGTCGCCCCGTCTCATGCGTTTCCCGACTTCTGGCTGTCAGCTATTCGAATCGAGCCACAACAATCCCTCCCTCAGTAGTGTGTAATCAGCGCAGAGCGCTGGGGATCTGTATTGCTTTGGAGGGGTGCTTGGAGCTGCCTTTTATGCCGTGCCAGCTTTGCAGGGATGCCCCGTTTCCAGGTGGCCCCTTGGGAGCTCCCAACTCGGCAGCGCCCGTCTCCGCAGCAGCCGAGTGTGTTCTTGGCACTTGAACGTCAGTCAAGCTGAGTACCAAACAGGCAATGCTTACAAAAGGATATTCGTGTTTCTCCAGAAGTTGCTCCTTCTCTGCAAGAGCTTCTAGGTTTGGTTTGGTTTGGTTTTTTCCCCAGGAGAGCATTATTGGATGACTACATTAATGTTTGTGAAACAATTTTCAAACTTCACAAGGAAAGCGTGATTCAAGGGTGGCATCCGTAACTCCCTTCAGTCCTGTCTGTAACTTACTTCCTTCTAATTGTTTATTTCTAAAGCCTCGTCCCGCTTGCTCTGTCCGATGGCACTCAGGAATGATGGAGCCGCTAACGAGCACAGTTATGTAACTCGGCGCTACGGCTGGATGGGGATCCAACATTCCTGAACCGGTGAAAGCAGCATGCCTCTTCCCAAGCCTCTAATTATCAGGGAAAAGTAATTCTCGGTTACTAAAACATTACAGCGGATTGCTAACTCTCGGTCTTTTATGCAGTATTTTCCAAAGGCACTGAACCTTACTGGAGACTTCAATTTATCTTAGGCTAATGCTGGTATGATGATGTTTGTTGTCACATACCCATGGAAATTGAGGTCGATGATTTTCTCGTCAGAATAATTGCTCTACACTAACCAGTGGTGACAGCTACTTGCAGGCAGTAAATGTTAGACTTCTCTATATAATTAACTAATTACCATTTTCTAATTGCTTAAGTTCAGAGGCTCAGAACATAAAAATATTAGAAATTCCTGCCTGGCTTCATGAACAATCTCCATAGGACGGCGTTTTACATTCAGTATGAGGAGGGTTGTAACACTATCTCTTTTTCTGGTTCTAGGAGAAGCATTGTAGATAAAACAGTGTGGTTCCTTTCAGCTCTTGGACATGTCGCTTCGCTGTGCTCGGGGTTCCCTCTCTCAGTCGCTCGGCAGGTGGAGGTCCTGCGGCATCGTCTGCTTCACTCTGGTAACCGATGGCATTCGAGGAAGAGCACTTTGTGTAGGAATTAACAGAGAAAAAGCTAGCCATGGATGCGGTGTTTATGAGGCAGGCTTGGAGTCAGAAGGTGTATATTCAGGAAACAGGTGACACGAAATGGTAGGGTATGAAAAGATGAATATGTAGCCAAATTGTTTTAAATCTGCCTCCAGTGGGAGGACCAATCTAAAAAAAAAAAAAGAAAAAAAAGGTGTTTCTGTGGAGAAAACTCCCTACTTTGGCATCCCACATTGCCACTTGGTAGCAGTGAATCTGCTTATTTTTGTGACAGCAGGAAAGGAAGAATTTCACGTGTGAGATACTGAAAAAGAACTGGCCTGCGAGAGTTGTAGTTGACACCTACACCTGGCTGAGAGGCACCAAAAAGTGGGTAGGCAGGTATAGGGACTGTTGAGGTATTTGTGAATAATTGCGGTCAGTTTTGATCTACTCAGTAATAAAAAATGAAGTAAGGAACGAATGATTAGATCGTTCTGTTCGTTAAAATAGGTATGCTTTGATGCTGTGCGAGAGTACAACATCCCTAAATTAACGCCCGAACCAGCTCCGCTGAGAGGAGTAGAGCTGCTCCCTTTAGGGCATGACGTGAAGCCCAGGTGCGATGACTCCCTGCGCAGTGACAGCTGGACGCTGTGGCGGTGGGGCAGAGCGGCAGCACGAGGAAACGCAGGGACCTCCAAATAATACCGCCACGACTTACACCGACTAAAGAGTGTGCGCTGCTTGCCTGTACTGCTAAGGGTAAAGGTTACCGTGTGCTGCATAAAGAGATGACACAGCTACGTGTTAGAAAATCACCCGCAAGCAGATGAGTTTCAAAACATAATCATCTCTCTCACTGAAAATTTGAGGTAGCTTCCCCTGTGATTTTATATGACACTGGTTTAAGTTGAGAAAGATGTATATGTGTTGACATTTAGTAAGTTTTAAATAGCGTCTATGTGTAATCCTTCAAAGGCATTCTCTGAGAAAATGATTTGGAAAATATTCCATAACTTGGATCTCCAGCTGAACTGTTAACTAAATTAGGTTTGGAAGACAAACTTCTGCTCTTAATCCCAGCCATCCATTCAAAATGGTTGAAATTCCGCAGAGCAAAGTTTGTTTTATTTATTTTTGTTGCTTGTGATCAATGAAATATGCCCGGTTTGATTTTCAGATCCCACCCGACACATGCAGGGTCGGCAATTAGGAAATGTGTTTGTTTTACAAGTACCTATCAAAAAATAGAAAAGGTTGGATGTGAGAGCAAGGATTCACTTCAAAGTTGCGAGTTCCATTGCTGCATGAGAAAAGATTTGCTTTTATTATTAATTTTTTTCCTTGAATAAATTGTTAACAGATAGGGATTTGGCAGAAGACCAATACAATAGTTTCTGTAATATTTTATAAACAGATAGACATTTGAAAGCTGGCATTCCTGGTTTTTTTATTTTTTTTTAGCGTAAGGAGTAGTATAGGAGAGGAGATTATCCTCATTAAACTGTAGTGATTCTTTGTGTTTAAAATTCAGTCATGTGTTTCTCTTTATGGTGGAATAAATACACAAACGCAAAGAAAATCTTCAAATAATCACATTACAACTTTATTTATCAAATTACTGTGATTACAAAAACCAGTTTCCAAGCACATAATCACAAAGTGTATTTAAAAATGACTCTTAAATGCTTATCTGCATGTATCACGTGTGTTCCCTCTTTCTGGTTTCCAGTGTGGTATGCCACTGGCAAGCCAGAGTAAGATAGGCCAGCTATCCTCTGCGTATTTATAGCCGGCTGGCTGTACCACCGTTAGCCTTTAGAACCTGAGATGGTAAATTTACGCAAACATCAGAACATAGCCTAGCTATTTGGCAGGAATGCGAAGCGCCACAACCACAGCAATCAAAGGTTGTATTAAGCATATTTGTTAAATGCAAAGAATCGGCATATGGGGCATAGTTATCAGGAGGCTCCCTGTTACGACAGCCCTGCCTGTTGTTGGCAAAGACGAGGCCCTGGCTCTGGGGCGAGAAGGTTGGGAGACTGGTCTCAGCTCAGCTGTTGGGATGCGTCTGTGTCACTGGTCCGTGCTGGCAGTCGTGCTGGGGAGAGCAGCCTGCAGGTGTGAAGCCTCGCGCTGGTGCTGATCATGCCGGTCACCGTGGTCTTGAGCTTGGCTGAGACCTTGGGGCGGTGCCCGCAATCCGCATAGCAGGTATGACAAGCAGTTTGTGAGTGTGAGTGAGTTTTCTATCTCCTCCGGAGAAATTTTTAGGTGCTCAAAACAGGAAAAAGTTGAAAATCAGGGCCTCGGAGACCACTGGTCTAAGTTTCTGAATTGTGTAACGGCATAAAATGGTGGTAATAGAGGGCTGATGGACACTCTTGACAGAGCGTTATTGCATTTGGGTGGCATGGTGGGGGCTCACTGTAAATAACAGCCCTGAGCATGGCAACCCACGGGCAGGTATGATTTTGTTCACCCTAACACGACCTCCTTGCATGCTCTGCTCCAAGCCTTAAATGGGTATATTCCTCCGGAGAAGGACAGGGCCATCACACTTGCTGTAGGCAGAGCCATGTACTTGTTGCGAGGCCTCTGTGCTCAGCGGGGAGTTTTTCTTTCCCCTGCTTCAGGCAGAAAGCCTGCGTGTGGAAGCACATTCCTTCACACACTGCGTTTTTGAGCGAGTATGTAGCCGGCTAAGCACGTGCTCCCAGTCACCAGATGTGGAGATGTAGTACCTACTGTGCTTCAGCAGCCAATTACTCAAACCCATAATATTTTTGCTTCTGAAATTAACCACTTTATGAATTATACAAAAGGAAATGATCAGTGTTGACAGCTGATTCTTTTAAATAGAGTGTAATCAAAAGCATCATTAAAAATATGCCTGGAGTTCACCATTCCACAGTGCTGACTCTCATCAAGTTTTGAAATGCTATTAGCAATAGCATATCTTTCCTAGGATTCATAATTTTCCAGGTATTGCTCTGTCTTACTTAATAAATCTCAAATTCTCTTCCTCAGAAATAATTATGATTCCTGGGCACTGCACCAAAATTTGCAGATGTTTTGAAGATGTCCCGATCAGCCGAGATTAGGACAGGACTGTTTTAAACTTTATTCTCTAGATATGGCATCCTTGAAACTTGACTATATTAACTGGTTAGACTGTCCAGTACAAGGAAACACAAATTACTGCCTGTTAATGAACAACTTTGTTTCAACGCTGACTATTAAGAAAAAAAACATTATCAACGTTGATCTCTTCGGAGAAATTTGTGTGTTGCTGCTGGAAACTGAGCATAATAGAGGTATTGTTTACCTCTGGTTTTAGCTTTATGGTGATGAAAATTTTTCCCTTGTGGAGGTTAAAAGAACTTTTTTAAAGCTTCAGTAAGGGTGACCCAGCTCACTTTGATAATAACCTTGCTTTTTCTGTGTTTACTTGCTACTTGAGCATATTACAGGGTCCGATGTACATGCTTTTGAGACTGCTGTTAAGTCAGTCCCTTGCCATGCTCTTCAATGGCTTCAGTGCTGAAGGAACTGGGGTTGTTCAGCCTGGAGAAGAGGAGGCTGAGGGGAGACGTTTTCACGCTCTACAGCTACCTAAAAGGAGGTTGTAGTGAGGTGGGGGTCGGACTCTTCTCCCAAGTAACAAGCAATAGGACGAGAAGAAACGGCCTCAAGTTGCGCCAGGGGAGGTTTAGATAGGATATTAGGAAAAATTTCTTCACCGAAAGGGTTATCACACATTGGAACAGGCCGCCCACGGAAGTGGTGGAGTCCCCATCCCTGGAGGTATTTAAAAGACTGGTAGACGTGGTGCCTGAGGGACATGGTTAAGTGGTGGTTTTTGGCAGTCTTAGGTTTATGATTGGACTCTGATTTTACAGGTCTCTTCCAACCTAGGTGATTCTGTGATTCTCTGAAGTGCAAAGATGTACTGCACATGATACCCTTATCTGTGACTTCTTCGGGGCCTTCCTCAAGCTTTCATTTTCCTTGAAGATTGTGTGGATGTCCTTGAAGTAACATTACTGGCATCATTTTGAGCAATGTCTGGAAATGAACCTTTTATCATCTTTTTGATGGTTCTTCCCCTCGCTCTGTCTCTGAACATTGACTCTTGGCATTTGTTAAGTCGTATTTTATTTATTTGCCTTTCCTTTTCACTGATGGGATTTTACCGACACCGAAGGCCCGTGCAGACTGATCAGCCTGCAGACCTTGTCACCGAGGTCCCGTTATCTTCGGCAAGAACAGAGCGAGTTGGTGCCGAGCGCTTCTGGAAACATCATCTTTGACCCAGTGCGTCGGCTGGGTCCGCTTTGGCCTTTGCCTGTGGAGCTTGTGCTGGTGACCGGTGGCAGACAGTCAGCTCCCTGCAAACTACACATTATAGTTTTCTGCATAAAAGCCAGACCATATTATAGGTAATGTGTTTCACAACGTTGGCAGTAATAATATGATTAATCACGCTCAACATGAAAAATGCATTCCCTTACATAAAATGACCTGTATGAGGTCAACTGTAAAATATTCGTTGCAGCCTGCAGAACAGTTTTCAAGCTTTATCATTTCTTTCTCTTTTTATCTTAGTTTGCTCAAATTTTGACTTTACAATCTGCCAGCCTCTCTGTACAACTGTTTGCTCTTTAAAGAGATGCACCCATTTTTATATGTGTGGAAAAATACCTGAATTACTTCCCTCATGAAAATCAATGTTTGTTGTAACCCTGGGTTAATAATTAATCTCTGTTTACTGTTCAGTACTTCAAGTAATATTTAATAGCTCTGGTTGTTAAAACCCATGTCACACAGTAAAATGCAGTTAGGGCAACTGATAAATGAACATGACTAATATAAATTCTTAAAAATGTAAACAAGAAAAAAGTAAACATAAACTGAATGTTCACTGGCACTTGAATATGTCCCGGCGCATAAAGACATGTGTATAAAGACTTACACGGTGGTGGCTTATAAAAAATGGCTGTCAAACTCCAGTGATCCCAGTTCAGTAACCTGGGTACTGTTCCTAAACTTGAAGGCCTTTAGCCTTAAGGTTTTTTCTGAGTAATCCTTTTTTCTGTCTGACTTGAAACGTTCAGCACTGGCTTTTCCAGAGGCCAGCTCCCCTCATCTGCTGTACCTCATCCTCCCATTCTTTTCACAGCTGCTGAGAGAAAACCAATAGTCACTGGATCTGCAATAAGGAAATAGCGTTAACGACCTATCGCTATATTTTTAGATTTGTTTGCCTGGTTATTCAGAAGACACAGCTAAGCATAAGTTTTTGTATCCTCCATGTAGCATTTCTGTTTCGTTTTTTTGGGGGTGTGGGTTTTTTTTTTTTCAAGTGCTGTCAACCGTATTTTTGTATGTGAGCCAACATCCTTTTGGGTGATGTGTGGGCTAGTGCAATTGATAACATCTGATTGATTTCACTTCATTATTACACTTTCAAACCTCCCATTTGCAAGCATCTTGCTATATTTATCATAAAGAGCCTCCACATCGTGTTTCCTTCTTGTAACGTACTCATTAAAAATGCTTTGATTATCCAGGAATGTCCGTGTGTCAGCCCGTTAGAGCCCCGTGTGTGTCTGTGGTGTGTGGCGCACAGACGCTCGGAGCAGGAAGTTCTGAAGGAGGCTTGTCTGATTGGAAAAGGGCCAGAAAAGGCAGAAGACTTGAAGGAAATGATTCAGTTTCAGGATTTTTCCTTATAAATCTTCACGCTGCTTTGGAGAACTGCCACAGGTACTCGGAGGACTTGGTTAAAGAACAAGACACCTCTGCTGTACCGTTAGATGCACCCCTAAGAGATGTAGGGTGTCTCCTGCCATTTATTCCCATGGAGCCACAAACCAAGCGGTTCTTCCTCACAAATTCAGGTAGATGACAATTGTCGGGCCTTTTGCTGGCAGTTAAATGATTAGCAGTTAAATGGCAATGTCCAGAGCTGAAATGGTTGCGCTTGCTCCCTGGAATGTTTTGTTGATGTTTTAAACAGGCTTAGTATTGCAGTTGTCATGAGCAGCTTTATTTGTGTAGCTGTGTTAGAATTCTTGATAAGGAAAGTGTGGGGTTCAGTTTCTTTTGTGGCATTTTTTCTTGACTTGTTCTTACGATTTTTGAAGTTCACATCCTTGCTGGGAAATACGCAAGTATAAAGATGTTAGAAGGGAAGACAGAAAGGGAGAGGTATCAGCGATGGGACTTGAAAGGCAAATTCTCTGTTTCTCCACATGTCCAGCACTGCCTAGGTAGAGGCTGCTGTGTCTCTGAGCATCCCTGTGCTTCCTGTAAAATATCACCAGCCTCACACCCTTGTCTCGCAAACATCATTTAAGATGAAGAGTATGACACACTCAGATAATAGAAAGGTGAGATAACGTCTATCAGTCTGTCTTAGGTAAATAATCAGAACTCCATGTGAAAGAGACTTTGAGACTCTTGAATTCTCCATAGTTGTTCAGGAGGGTGAGAAGGTTATTGTAATTATTGTTATTCAGTATCTGTGTGCTTTTTTTTTTTTTTTTTTTCTTTTTTTG
>VYXH01008603.1:163105-199367 GCA_013397275.1 Burhinus bistriatus
TTTTTTTTTTTTTTTTCCTTCATTTATCAACTTCTGGCTGATACCGTCTATCTTCACAGACGGCACCGTCGGGGCGCAGCAAGGGCTGGTGCTTGCTGATGGCTGGGAAGCCGGGCAGCAAGGGGAGGGGGGTGGGCAAGCAGGGCAGGGGCTTCACCAGGCAGGGCCTGGCCCAGCTTTGGGCTGCTCATTTTCCTGTCCTTGCCCAGTCGGCATCTCTGCCGGAGCTGGCTGCTGCAGCCTGCGAGATGTGATGGTCTGCACGCTGTCAGTGTGAGGAAAATAGCTTCCTCTTACTTAAAGTCTCCATCCACCCTCAGACTGGTCCTTGATGCCCGGAGTGGGGTCGGATCTGATGCTGGACTGTCTCTCGTGACACAGGCTTGCCAGGTGGGAATAGGACACAAGCCTTCCTGCTGGAAAGGTGGCAAAGCAGACACTTTTTTATCAAGTTTTTATCATCTGTGTAAGTTACATATTATCAATACTATATTAAATTCTGTAATAGCAAACAAGAAAGTGCTTGGAGAAAAGTGTTTATCATCTTATGTGTTGTATTGTAGCAACTGATTTGCCTACTGTAATGATAACTAAGAAGGACTTTGCATCCCATAAAGTTTATGGTTTGATATGAAGGTTTGTATTAGATACTGCACTTCAAAATCATTGAGAAGTCTTTCTGGGAGAGTTTGTCTAGCTTCTTTTCCAGAATATTCTTGGGTTTTTAGGATGGAGGTTGGCAAGACTTCTCTTTGTAGATAAATTGCTTTAACTGGAAGTTTTATCCTCGCGAAAATCTGATGATGGCAATGCTTCCCGAAGTGGAGTCCCCGGTCCATGTGGGGAAAGTGGCTGGCGAGGTGTCAGGAAGAAAGTTGGCTTCTCCACAGCCCTGGGATCTCGTGGAGGGCTCAGCACAAAACTGGACTTCCTTGGCTCTCATGGATATTTAGTGAAATTCTCAACAATTACACCAGAGAGTGGATGCTGTTCATTGAATGCAGCTGAACCAGATACAGTGAAGCCCGGTGAGAAGAAGCGTGAGACCATGTGCTACCGTAACCTCAGTCGTTTCTTACCAGTGGATAACGTACAAGCATAGGTAATGACCTGCAGGGTCTGTTTTATGGCTGGCTGATCACTAGTTAGATGGCTTTTGATGATATAACAAAGGAGTATTTTGTACAAATGATAGAGCTACTGAGTGAAGTGGTGAAATATTTACTTAGCTGTAAGCTGTGGACTTCCTTATAAATTATCGGGTCCTTCCTATACAAGATCGTTGCTTGTCTTGAACAGTGCAGCAGATAATAGCTTGTAATAACGTAATAGGACAGTAAGCAAGTTGTTCTTTGTATCCCACAAAGAAAAGCATTCAATCTTGCTTTTACTGTTACTCTGAGTGACAGAAGCATTGCTACTGGGATGATTATTTTAAATGCCATCTCAGACACAGTACAGCTTGTCTCAGAGGGCTGAAGTTCATTTGTGGCATGATATGGCATATTTTCACAATGATTTGCTTTGAGAATGAGAAGACCTCGGCTACCTTAAACACCTTTTCAAATATATCTGCAGGAGATTGCTGGAATTGGGACCAACTTCTGCAGGAGAAAGCTTTGAGACTGTGGTTTCTTGCAGCTGCTTTCTTGATACAGACCTCTTTGACCGTGAAAGACCACAGTCTCTTTGATCCACTATAGTCTATTAAAAAAAAAAAAATTGACAACACTTTTTGCTGTGAATAAATGCTACTTGTTGGAGCCAAACTGTTTTACAGAAGCACACCAGTTTTGCTGCCAGATACTCAAACCAGTAAGTTGACGCAGAGCAGCCCAGCCCCAGGTAGGCTCACCAGCAGAGTCTCAGGCTTCCTTGCATTTCAGATTTGGGGTTATAAACTGACGGACAATCAACTCTGACCTCTCTGCTTGCAGTCTTCCCCGTCCCGTGTACTCTCATTGCCTGTCGTGTAGTGGCACTTTGAAAGTGTCCAAAGGTCTCTCTGTCACCCTGCGGTGCCGTAAAGGAAACAACTGGGGAAGCTCAGGACACCTTTGAGCAGGAAACTGCTTTCTGGACAACCTTGTTGACCGTACATGTGAAGGGAATGGACTGGAGGGGAACCAGTAGCTGCCTGCTCCGACTTGTGGGGCTAGGCTTTCGCGTGTCAGCCTTCAGAAAGTGCTTTTGTGCCTTTCAAAGCAGCTTTAGATGTCGAAAGCATGTTTTCCGTCAGGTTCCCGTTCAGCAGTTGCATCTGCAATGTTCACTTCTCCCTTATGCACAGTCCTGTCCTTTTCTCCCTTAGCAGAGGGAACTTCTCCCTTCCCTACTTTGCCTGGAAAGCACTGATGGAATAATTTACTGACACATCCTTAATTTTTTAAGTTACTCTGGGGTATAAATCTGATCTGTGACTTTTTTATTTTGCATTTAAGTATTCAGATCTTATTACGGCCTCTCCACATGTGTGTTAAGATGTAAATATGCATTGTAAGTGTAGCAAGGTTTCATATTTGTGGAGGAAAAGCAGTCAGTGTTTTCAGATGTAAATTTACAGGTCAAAGGTTATGAATCAATGTCTACAGAAAAAAACCAAAACTAACTGTATTAGAAAAACTGCTGGCTGGTCCAGTAGGGCAACTTGTATATTGTGAGGCGCAATTACATTGAAACCTGGAGGCCAGGTTTCCATTGTGGGACCCATTACAGAAATACCTCCCAAACAAACGGTGAATGTGTAATACGTGTTTACATACATAGAAAAAACTATTAATGAGTACAGCTTTTAATACAGATACTGAATATGTTCCATGTGTATAATTTATACCAGAAAATTAAGTTTAGTTATATTACTTGATATAATGAACAAATAAATTAAGAAGCAAATAATTATTATTTTTTTTAAATCATTAAAAACAATTAAAACTTAAAGTTGACTTTAAAAACCTGATTTCTAAATAAATATTTGTATGGTTGGGATTCATATTTGAAATCCCTAAGGCAAAAAAAAAAAAAGGTTTATATACCATTAATGAGCTTACTTTGTGGTGAAAGCAAATGCTGAAGGCATGCCTAAACAGTATGGCTTCCGTGGAAAAAATCTGAACGACCATAATAGGCATGCTGTCATAATTAATTTACTTAGTTGTTTGTTTTTGCGCTGGGTAGATAGCTTCTTTTCAATTAAATATCATCTTGCAATGTAAAATAACAATAGAGCGTATCAAGGAGCTATCGCTCGGAGGATCTTCATCTGCGAGAACCCGTGTTTCTGAGGGCGTGGATTTGAAATACTAACGTGTGACATGGCATGATGAATTTTTGCATAATATTGTCCGTATTTGGCATTTCTTAGACGTCTGACATGGTTTCCTAGGTGATGCAATGGTCATTTAGGAACATTCGAGGATATTGAGGTGATCAAGAAACTAGAACAGATTTCCAGAATTAGACTTCCAGTGCTTGGCAGCTTACTCACAACCTGTATAAACTTGCAGTGGTGAAAAGCTTCAGTTAATTAAAGTCCTACCCTGCTCAATTATGACTCAAGGATGTCAGCCAGTTTGGTTAATGAAATTATGCTCCTATCCTCCTATGGAACCAAAGCTTGCAGTAAGTCAATGGGAATTTGCCTGATTAAACAGTTAACATCAGTCGTGTAGTAGAACTATCATGTTTCTTCACAATTAATCGATTTTATTTTATTTTAAATACAACTCTGGAAGACTTCAGGATCATGTAGATGAATTCAAATTCGACAGTGTTAGAAAGCTCATAAACAGAAAAACAAGCGATGAACAAACTTGCATACATTCACTTAAAGGCTTATCCAAGGCTTTTTTGAACTGTGAGACAAAAATTCTGAGAGTTTACCATTCAGCTGCATGGAAGAAATAAACAAAACTCTAACCAAGCGTAGAATAACATTTGTTTAAGTATTTGCAGGTGGATCAGACTCGGATGGCTTCTCCTAGGGAAAATCATGTCTCATAAACCTTTCAGTTGATAAAATTGTAGGTAAAGGTGACCCAGAACGAGTAATTTATTTTGATTTTTCAGAACTATTTTTATAAAGTTGCACAGTATAATGTTCAGCAAAATAGCCATGTGATCAGAAGCCAAGGGTTTTTATTAAAAATGAAGCGAGTGTCTGGCTGGTTACAGAGCAAGGAGAAGGGCATGCAGTCCTTACGGGAGCCACACTAACTGCAGTGTGACATTTTCAAATCCAGAGAGCTGATTATCCCTCTTAGGAAGAAGGTTGATTTTTCGGAGCTGTTGTCTTTAAGAGGACGAACTGACATGATGGCAAACGTCGCTATTGCTCTTTGAGCTTTTTTCTTTGGTTCACTTGAACTGAAACGGGAACAAGGCCGTGTGTTTGGTGGTTTTGGAGAAACCTCCCTGTGTTCTTTGAGGCTGTCAAAAGCAGGGAGTTAGTCTGCCAGGGATTTATCCTGAATGATACCGAATAATTAAGAGATTAATTAGTAACCTGAGGGTGGGTAACCACGTGCTGTGCCAGAATGGAGAGAAGCAGTGTCCTGTGCTGTGGCCTTGGAAGTCTTGTTCATCACCTTGGAGCTGAGCTGAGGGGAACTATGCGCGGTCAATCCCAGTCTTTGAGATGACAAATTAGTTCTTCACTATTTCTCTTGTTCTTCAACTTTGTGGGTTGTCTTTTTTGTATGAAGGAGTACTGAAACTGCTGAATGTTTTCTGAGCAGCATCTCGGGATTTTTAAGCAATTACTTGGATTTTTGTGAAACGGGTGTTTCACAAACCAACAAACAGGCACAGGTCCGCTTGTTTCTTACAGGTGTGCTTGATATTCCTTCAACTTTGGCAGCCTCTGGCCACAAGAGTCAGAGTAATTTCTTGGGGGGTACATTGTTTGGCGTTTCTTGGGCTGTGAAAGTTAAGGTACATTGCTTTTTCTTGGGCAGAAATCTGCTTTCTGCAGAGCAAAGAATGAACATAGGAGACATGAACTTTTCATACAGATCTGATGAAATTGCTCGTTCAGCATCTGGTGTAAGGACTTAATTCCTGGGGAAAATAAGTATTTCGCTAGAGAACTTTGTCACACTGTGGGACATTGTCAAACCAGGATGCAAGACATCGTGGGTCTGAGCATCAAAACAGGACAAAGTAATTCCAACTTGTGGAGGTAACAAAAGCTCTTGCTTTTTCTTTAACTCCGTAACAAGTTCTTTTGTGGAGATAGCTGTCTGCAGATCCACGCATTATTTGAGTTGAGGACAGGTAGCCGTATTCTGAATTTCCACTGATGTCCTCTTGGGCGCTGGCTATTTTAGGGTGCTCTCTCTGCGTCAAGCTGTACACTGGAATGGATGCACCCCGCTCATTCAGAGCTTGGGTGGATGGAGCACACTGCTTGCCCTCTGAACTTGCCCTTTGCATCATTTAGCTTCATTTAGTTACTGGTACAACGTTCAGCTGGAGACTCGTAATTATTGGCATCGCCAGTCCAATTGCATTAACAACAAGCACCGATTCAGTTATTGGGATTCATAAATTGTGGATTAGCTGGATTCCACCTGTGGCTTTGTGCACTTGGCATCCAGCCATGATTAGTAGGAGTCAGAAAGGGAGCACCTGTCCGTAAGATTAAAAAAATGATAGTAAACATTAATTATATCCTTTGTTTTCTGCATTCTGTGGGTTTGGAACTGTTAAGCCTAATACAGCCGACTTGCTGCTTTGCCTGCGATTTGTTTGGTCATGTTAAATAGCTGAGGCTCCTCTGTGAATGACATTGGCAAGAGGTTGCGGTTTCATCACTCGGTGGAGCCAAGTGGTTCTAGCGCAGTACCAGTAGGTTAGAGAAAACACCAGAGGATGTCTAAACAATAGTTCTGCTAAGGCTAATTCTTCAGATAGCCTGATGATAGCTGCCTTTGGTGTGCTGACAGCGCAGGGTTGTGCACCAGCTATGTCAGAAATGCTAAACATTGATGAAGCCAATAAAACCCAGCTTTGATCACGCTGGCAATATAAAAGACTGTCGACACCACCATTTGAAAAACAAAGCCTTAGGCATGCCAGAATAACAGTGTTTGTCAAGATTGGCTTATCCTAAACATGATGTTTTGTGAAAACGAGCATATAGTGCTCTATACCTACAAAGGACACACACAATTAACCTGGTGTCTCAGTAAAGCAGCTAATAAGCACTTAGCCTAGTTTCATGATGGTTTTCATCGTTGGTGCCTTGGCGACTCTGTGTGTTTTACAGTTGTGAGGTGGAAAGCTTTGTGCTGTAAAATATAAAGAATATAATTTGCTTTCTTCATGAAGATTTCGGTACTAGGCACTTTTTTCCTGAGGTGGTACCCTACTGCCACTTTATTCTCGCTTTTCCGTTTCCTTCATCTTTAACGGGGGGTGGGAAGTGACTCCGTGTTATTTTTATATTTGCTTTGTATTTAAAAGGAAAAATGTGGTAACTTCTTAATTACTTCAGTAATGTTTCATTGTGCTGAAGCACCGATACCTGTTTTATCAATCCACTCGAGAAAGTGCTGATTCCCGGTCTGGCTTGCAAATGAGTTGTGCTGTGATTCTGCGTGGCAAATGAGCTCTTTCTGCGCTTCAATGCCGAACCTGCACTGCCTTTACGTCAAAAGTCTGTATATGCCGCAGGTCAAGTTCTGATTTTCTTCATAGGGAAATGTGAGGGCAGGTTGTACATTCTTACCCTGTACCTCTGACGTGCCCTCTGACACATTGTCTTGACTCCAGGCATATCTGCCTGTGATCTCCCCTTGACGGCTGTGCCCTCTGAAATGCTAACAAATGTACCAAACTGTAACATCGAGACCAGGGAGTTACGGGGAAATTATTTTGTTGAAAATCATCACATAGTTCTTACAAAAAGTAAAAAGATCTAAGCATTTACTGACTGTTAATTTCAAACTGTATAAGAAACACCCCTGCAGTGGCAGAATAGCATCTCTCCAGGAAGGCTACTTTTTAGACAGATCTCGGGGGATGGACTTGCTTTTCACGCCACTGTTGAAATCCTACTTCGACTTACGCAGGAAATGGGTTTTATGGGGCACGTTCCTCCTGATTTTATACAAAACTAAGTTTAAAATGTTTTCTTTGCTTTATGTTTGGGGGGCAAAAAAGTTATACTAATGTCCCAGTGTTCTCTTTTGTGTCATATTAATTGATTGTTTTGCCAAAGAATAAAAATGCTGTAGTTGAGCATAGTGAAAACGTAGCAAAGCAGCAAATAAATGAGCTGGAGGAAGGGGCTGGGGGGAGGAGGAGGAGGAGGAGGAGGAGGAGGAGGAGGAGGAGGAGGAGGAGGAGGAGGAGGAGGAGGAGGAGGAGGAGGAGGAGGAGGAGGAGGAGGAGGAGGAGGAGGAGGAGAAGTCTTTTAAACTCTTGCAGAAGGCCTGTTATTAAAGTTACGCGTTTCAACCTTTCACCCTCCAGGGCGACAAGTGAATAACTTAAAATGCCAATTGATCTGGGTGGGAAGTGGAAAGCCACTATAATCCAATTAATCACAGGGTACTGGATGTCTCTTTGTCAGTGCGAAAGCAACTCCAACACATGCTCAGCTGTTACTCTTTCACAATGAGTAGTACAGTTGTCACTCCCAGTCTCCTGCCAGCAAAAACATCCGCCGGGTTCATTTTACCACCAAATATTTTTACACTTCTGCACTAACAAATATAAACTACCCTGGCTGGAACAGACATGTGCGGTCCTACCACCGCTTGCGTTGCACCAGAGACAGAAGTTGAGCTGCGCTGCCGTCCTGATCGGCGCGCGTGCTCAGCAGTGGTGGCGATCCTGCTGTAAGGGAAGAGTTCCTTCTCTGGTATTGATTTTAGCCCCTGGAAATAGGAATGAGCAGAGGGGAAAAAAGTATGAACCGAGCCCTTATAATTTGTACACTGTTGACAGTCTGTACCCACTTCTAAAGGAGCCTGGAAGTATTTTCTTTTAGCTGGCTGCTGTTACAGGCACATCCACACACATGCAGAGCCTGGGACGCGGCAGAGGTGCAGGGTCTGCTCAGGCACGATGCGTCTGCCCCGGCTTAAAATTCTGCCGTGTTCTGTGACTCACAGGGAAACGCGACAGATGTGTATTTTGTTTACGACTCCATTTTATCCTTCGACGTGTAAAAAGATGTAACAGTTAATGCAATCAACAGAGGAGAAGCAGGTGGTCATGCTGTCTGTGGAGCACATAGGGATAACCCATGAGCTAGTGCCCAAAACCACCTGATACCGTTACCTGCGGTGCCTTCGCACGTCGTTACGACTTCTCTGTGTGCCACAGAGCTAACAGCTGAGTTAGCACAGCTGGCTAGAGAAGGATTACACGACTGCTTGTTGTACTGTGCCTTGGCCTGACGGTCCGGTGTCTTGACATAGGCAGGAACATTGTTCAGCTGAAAGGTTGGTACAGCGGCAAGTTCTTGTTTGGAAGGACCTGCCTTTGAGGCTTCATCTGAGCTCTCTTTAAGAACATGCCAAGCATTTAAGTACTGCAAATATACTTGTTTTCAACACTGTGGAAGGCTTACACAGCTGAACTCTCCGATATTTATGTTTGACGTCAATGGGAACGTTGCCTGAATGTGGGATTAGAACCACCGTGCTGTTTTCTGCTCCGAGCGTCAGTGAGAAGTTGTGTACGCACCCGCCGAACCTCCGTGGTCTCACGCAGGCCTGATGCCATGGCTGCAGTATTGCCGTTACAGCAGCGTTTGATAAACTCTGCTGCAAAACAAAGGGTTTCCCATGAGTTCTCATGGCAGTGCCATTTTTTAGGTAAAGGCTGTGTTTGCTGACATGTGGCAAGTGCATGAATGTTAGGACAGCATCACAGGCTGGGTTTCTATTTAGGGTCAGTAGTGCTGGTGTCTTATTTCTTGTTTGTATTATTGTGGCACCCCGTCGAGGGCGGGGGTTCTTGAGAGCTCTGTGTTGTAAAAACACGGGTTTGTGTGACCGAGAGGAAGAAACCATACGAAAACCGAACAGAGCTGTTAATGCACTAGGCTGGATTAACTAGCTGATAGGCTTACTTTTTAAGACAAGCAGGATAGAAATTCTGAGGGATTGATGAGGGGAGAGGAGTGGAGTGGAAGAGGAAGGATGCTGAGGCCAAGGTGAGCGTCCATGGGTAATCCAGACAAACACCTGCGGAGTGAATGAAACCTGCTTTCATTACCAGTCTTCTGGTGCTCTGGGAATTGCTGACCCGCTCGGCCGTTGATGACTCCATCACTGTACTCTCGGGTAGTACTGTGCAGAGAACGTAGCATTTACCACAGTAACATCTTATAGAAACTTGTGTGTTCCTTCTGAACATATCAGTACAGTCATTAGGTCATTTTCTCTTAATTTCGTAGCTTGTAAAAGTGCTGAGCTCCCTCTCCTGTATTTTGTGTCAGATAATGACAGGCTGGGTAAAAGGATTAGGAACGTTAATCCAGGCTATATTCTTGTCTCCTAATCTGTAAAATGAGACATTAATAACCTGTCTCTGCCTTGGGTGAGTTTTAACCAGGGTGATTTTGGCAATAAAGAAGTTAAGCAATAAGAAGTTCTCAGCTTCTCTGATGACAGGATAAACAAAGGTCTCTGTGATAGCTCATTTCCAGACAAGTGCAGGGAGTTCAAGGACATAAAACATTCAGGTGCAGGATTTTTTTCTTTTGTCATTTGACCCAGTGAATGATAGATGAAAGTGTGGGCATCTTCTTATTTTATACAATTAGAAGACATACTGGACCAAATCAGAAATAAAAATGTGATCTTGATGTCTGCTTCAGGATAGCTGGGTTCATCCATTAGTTTGTAACGGCAGATCCCGGTTCTCTACTGCTCTTGTGGCCGGTTGAAGGAGGTGATTTTCTCAGGTGGTATGATTTGAAAGCACTGCATTTAAGCCAGTGGATTTCTATCAGTTTATAGCTATGTCAGTTTAATAGGTATTAATGTGTAACTGCTTTTATCTGTGAAATGGGATGAGCTGTGTTTATTTTTTCAGTTGTGTCTATGAGATTTTAAAAGCATTTATGTGTAAGAGGTCTTTTCAGTACAGCATTGTACTAAATAGGGAACGACTGTTCCCCACTCAGATGAGAGGAAATCTGTTGTCTTTAATGGAGTAACAGTAACGCACATGCAGATTGGTGTAATGAGATCAGACTAAGCTACTCGCTGTAGTTTTGGTTTACTTAACAGCAGTACCTTTTACTTCTGTAACATATCTTCGAGGACTTTTTCCACTTAGAGGAAAAAAAAAATTCTTCTTTTTGTTTAAGTCTGACTACTCTAATTGTAGCTTAATCCAGTGCTCTGATTAGCACGATTATATTTCTCCAACACAGATGTTCTAGAAATTTGCATTTTGTTGACATCAATATTTAATTTTATTTTCTTAAAGCTCAATTTAATTTTGCTAAAGAATTATATAAACAAGAACACGTGTGTAACTAAGCTGTGTTGCTCCCCGCAACCTCTTGGAATTCAGTCCTTCACTTCTGGGTGGTCACTATACTTACTGGGTGTTTTTATACAGAGGGTTATATAGTGGGAGCTGCCTTACATAAATGAGAATACAATGGAATCCTGTTTACAATTAAGACATTTGAACTATCTTACTGCAGTCGTCCATCTCTTCTTGTGGTCAGCACAAGAAAATCAGTCTGTTGTTACAGTGACAACTTGGGACATGTTTCAAAACAGCAAAAAAATTTACTTTGAGGAAGGGGGGAAACGTTCATCTTGTGAGGGCTAAGGACTCTGAGTTTGAGCACGGATGGCAAATATGATGTATTAAATCCTTTTATACTGAAAGGAAATCCATAAAAAGCTGCATTATGCCTTTTACTTCTTATCAGTCCCTACCCATCTTACTTCATTTCTGTCAAGATAAGCAGAGTCGAACTTTGTTTTCAGGGTAGAACAGCCAAGGCCATTCCTTTTGCTGTCAGCGTTATTGTCCTAAAAGACAATTCTGCCACATGCCTCCGTGCTTGCTCCACCTCAAGCATCCCCGTGAACAGAGAGATGCTACAGTGCGGATTTTAATGTGAGGAAAACTTTTGCGTTCAAAAAAGACAGAAGTTGCCAGACGAGATGATTGCTGCCCCTTCAGAGGTAGTACTTGGAAAAATCTTGGCCGTTTGAAGAGAGAATCTACCACGACAGTGCCCCCAAACTCAGACACTGGTTTGGGTCAGTGCCATGCAAATGGTTCTAATAAAAACCCAACCTACCTAAATATTGGTGCTTGACGTTTGCCAAACCACGTTGCATAATGGCATTGACTATTTGGGTTTGAAATAGCAGAAGTGTTGATGAGTCCTTCCAGATCCACTCTTACTAGCCTCCCTGAGTGCTGTAGCGTGAACGCCCCTGTCCTCGTTTTGGTTAAGGGGTTCTGAATGTTCGAGCAGGGCCCGGTGAGATCAAATCCATTTTTGGAGGTGCTGCTCTGCTTTGAGATGCAGTTGGTCCTGGTCACGTACTAGGATAGAGGAATGGCTGTGGGGGCTATTGGTGTTGCACGATTCTGGGTTTGAGGGACAGAGATCAATTTGGTCTTACGCCTAGTATGTAGCGTGCGATATACCTAATAAGTTGTGATCACCTCATTTCAGGGCACGATTTTAATTTGTTTCTTTCGTGTCTTCAAAGGTTAAAGCTTTAACTAATTGCAGATATTAACCAACTCTATTTTTATACTACTACTTCTTTATCTCTGCTGCTGCCATAGGCTGAATGACACAATGTCTGTGAGGAAAGAAGACTGGACTGCAGCTGACATAACGCTCTGTCCTGAATGAGTTCAGGCTGGGGAAGTTGAGAAAACAGTGGGTTAGGATTAAACCTCTGCCCTCAACAGAGGATGTGCATTACCACTTTTGATGTGTGTTCACAATCTGAGTGCTCGCTCAGCACCAAGTTGCTTATGAAAGGGATCTGCTGAAGCACTTCTCTCCATCTGCTCTCGTTGGGAAGACTGAAAATTCTTTTCTTTTGATGTGATCTTTCAGCAGTTATTCATTCATCTCCTCCAAAATAGATGACTGTAACGTCCTGTGCACATACAGTAAGTGCAGGCATTCACAATATTTAACTGTACACCATAGAGTTAGGCGTTTAGAAACATAAATTATTGCGGAGCGTAGCTACTCATATGTTTAACACCAACCCTCTCACCAGTAATAGAAAGTAGATCACTATTCCCCGCGGCAGATGCTCCTGCCGAGCAGCTGTGCTGTGAGCTGTAGGTATAGCATCTCAGAGGTTGGCACGAACACTGACTTAAACCTGTAGCCTTGTTAACTTCTCTTAGGAGGATTGATCAAAAGACATGGAATAAATACCATGTCTACTTGAAAAAGTTTAAAAGCAAAGTTTTGCTCTGCTTGTGTGCAGCCTATGTTGGAACTGGAAATGGGCAGAAAAGCCAAACAAACGCAGGGAAGCGATGGACCAGTGTAAGGCACAGCACCGAGGTCAGTACGGTTGTCTCATTATACGCTTTGATAACGCTTCTATCACTTGCGTGTCATTTGGGAGTTGGGTCATTGAGTTATGTATGCTGTGTTCATGCCTGCTATGAGATGCCGCTCTGTAGAAACATTACTCGTTCAGTAATTAAAAAAGAAGTGGGAAGTTGATTATGTGCAGTAAGTGAAATTGGGAAGGTGTTTCGGGAGAAAAATGTCCTAGATTTATGGGGAAATGGTTGTTCATTAAAAAAAAGTGATATTGGGTTCTAGATTGGTAGTTTTTATAACTTTGTAGTATGTGAAGGATAGGTTTGGTAGTGGGTGATTTTGTGAACAGACACATAACTCCTTGAAAGGCAAATCTGCCCTAATGCAGAAGGATGTCTATCTTTAATATAAATCCTGCATATAGCAATGAATTTGGAGGTCTTGCTTGCTTCTAGCCTAGCTATGCAGGCCTATTTCTGCCTAACGCAGGTCAGCTTCATTCGGGATGGATTGCTGTTGTGTAGGCATGACCTTTTACCTTTGCTTTACCTTAAATGTGCACAATGCGGATGTGGAGGAAAAAGGAGAGTTTTTATGAAAAAACAAGGGCAGTTTTGGTCTTTCTTTTTTGAGTCAAGAAGGGACAACTGTGTTCATCTCCCCTGCCCTCATCTATAACACGAGGGAATAACCTCCTGTCTAGTACCTGTGTCTTTTCATGTGCTTATGTGATTGTTTCCAGCGAGGCAGGGGGAAACCAACCCTGTGTCTGTAAGTGAGTTTAATGACTTTCAAAACAAGCACTTTCATAGTAACCGTACCATAACAGGTATGGTTCTTTCCGTCTTTTTAAGAACAGAATCACATGCTCAGCTTGTATAAGGTGATTTTTCCATTGCCTTTGGTAAGCCGATTTACACTAGTTGAGTTTTGATCTACATGGGTTTTTTTAAAAAAGAATAGAGGACTTGAGCTTATTCACTCATTCTTTATGCTTGTGATGAATAAAAATTAATTAAACTTGTGAAGTTCATTCCTGGTGATACTATATAGTACAAGTGAAAGGTGTTGTTATCTGACATATGGAAAGTGATGGGTTCTGGGAGAAAACAAGCAAACAGACGAGAGAAGCTCCACCCTGAAACATCAAATCCGGCTTCTGTTTCTTCTGTATGGATGGAAAACTGAGTGTCATTCACACACTGATCCTTTTATTTTGTAGCTTGTAAGTTTAGTTTGCTTTGTGATTTTCGGAGACAGGCTACCCGCTAACCAGCCGTTCTACAGCATGTTTGATTTTCTTGAGTGTTAGGAGTCTGGTTTTTGTAACAAACCTGGAATACTAATCTATTTCAAAGTACATGAGATCCAGTAATTGTGAACAGAGAAGGTTTGAACTGGATCGTTTTTGTCTTGCCAGTAAAGAGGGTGGCCAAGAACATATTGCTCAAGCCATCTTTTTCCTATCCTGCTTCCACGCAGCCAGATAAGAAGTATTTCTTCCGTAAAGAGCATCCTGCCTTCCACCCTTTCCATTCTTGCCGTCCACTCTTTTCCAGTGTACATGCCAGTCTGCAAGCCCACCGAGCACCTGCGTTTTACCCCCCTGCTCTACGATACTCCTTAGTCTCTCATTATCAGTGGATTTTGAAACCAGGTCTAAAACAAATGATTTATTAAGGCTGTTCTCTTGAAAATTCGACTCTGGTCATGACCACAGAAGCACATAAGTAAGCTGTGAGTTTTCCTCTTTTGCCTCCAGGAAATCACTGCTCATTTCTCTCTCTTTCAAGATGTGTCAAAGCAGCTGCTGCCCACAGTATCTTCTCCAGGATGGACTTAAGTTTAAAAGCTGTCTTGTATGTTTTCACATAATTCCTTGAAAAAGGTTACCATCAAGTCTGTTGACATTTAGAAACGGCTCTTTGGTCTCGGAGAACATATGTTCCATGAAAATATATCTGTATGTACACAGGCCGGAGAGTGGAGAAGCAGTTCCTGTAAGGTTAAGTAGCTGCACTCCATTCAGGTTAAGAGGACTTCTGAAATCAGTGTGAAGCTTGTAAGCAAGTTGTTGTGGATAAGGACTCTGAAGAGCTCTGCTCGGCTGGCCAGTGGGGAAAGACTCTGCCTTGTTTCCCTTTTCCTCCAGCCACTTAATGCTTTGGCACCGCATTCTGCGAGAGAGATTTTTGGCTTGCCCGTAAGCAGGGGTAGAAGCTATGGTGAATTCTAGTATCTGCTTCTAATAATTAAGCATATTGGTGTGAGTAACTTATTTATAAATAAATGTGGGAGAGTGAGAGGAGGTTTGAATGTGCAGTTTTATTATTGGAACACACTAAAATATTGCAGTGAAGTGAGTTGACTGGGAGTTTACGAACACACTGACTCAACAGAATAAATACTACAATTTATGCCATTTGAGCATATTGGCCCTCTATGAAAGAATTTGTGTCTTGTAGACGTAGATGATAATTCTGGCTGGGGATGCTTTTTTTTATATTTTTTAATGTTGCAGTTGAAACCATTTCTGCCAGCCCCAAGTTACTTTTGCCAACCATAATACTCCATGACAATATTTTAAAAATTCAGATTAACAAGAAGTTCTGCAAAATCCCTGGAGCTGAGGCCTGAGCATTTCCAAAATCATACTGGAGTTAGTTCTTTTGAGCGAGAAAGATGCATTCAACTTGTAGAGTTAATGTAAACAAAAGATTGCCGTAGTCTGTACATCTATAAGTCATCAGGTATCGCTTGGCTCGGGTTCAGATAAAGAAATCCTCTGATGCATGTGTATGTAGGAGCTGGAAAAGATGTCTCGATAGCTGGTCCGCAGGAAGATAAGGGACCTGCTACCGATGTTTTGGAGGGAGCCTGTTTTATTCCCGTTATTGGGACTAATGGAGAAAAGGTGTCGTCCCAGCTTCTGAAGTGTGGGTTTTACCCTGTAGTCATGGTGTCAAAGAATTCCCATCGTGGTGTCAAAGAATTCCCACCACAGTGCCTTGGCAGGCACTGGCGCAGCCATGGTGAGGGCAGGTATCCCACAGAGGAGAGAGAGAGACATTTTTCCTTTCCTTCTTTTTCTGCTCTGACAACGTGGTGGCGTTGTCCCGTGTGGCCACAGAAGCTGAGCTGTGCCAGTGCTTCTCAGCTGGTCGGGAGTGATGTTGCGGCAGCCATCTCCTGCAAGTTGACCAGCTGCTCCCTGCATAGTGCCAGCGCCCCTTTCCCGTGGCGTTTGCCGAGCTGCCTGCTGGCTCCTACGTGCTCTGCTGGGCCTGTCCCCTCATCGGGGTGCGGGGTGGAGGAGGCTGGGACGAGCATGTGGTTAGGAAAGCAGGAGGCCGAACTAGGAGATCCTCAGACCTGGAAAGACACCGAGTTACATTAAAGAGAACAGAAAGTTCAGGGTAAAGAGATGCTGTTTTTCAAGGAACGAAAGGGAATAAAATAGATAAAGGAAAACAGTGGAGAAATGAGCTCCAGGAAAAAATAAGAAAGTGTTAATGGAAGCAAAGGGATAATGATGAGTCAGAGGCAGATGTGAAAGAGGAAAAAAGGGATTAAGAAACAAATGAATAGGCAAGAAAAGATCCAACTTGTGGGGTTAGCAGTTTTGGTTTAATTTATATTTCAAATGTTTTCCTTGCTTCAGATACTATCAATGCTTTTTGCAGAAAGAGAATACCTCCCAACTGCCTATGAGCTTTTGTCCGCTTTCAAACCAGACCTTGAAAGAGATCTGCATAATTAAAGCCTTCTGGTGTGCTGCACGGTGCCGTGACTTCTGCGCCAAAGAGCTCTATCCGTACAATCTGCCTTTTCCCATCTTTGTGCTTCGCTTGCAAGTCAGACATTTGCATTCATCTGCATTTAGGATGATGCCAAGTAAGTTACCGACAGCTGACTCGTCCCCCCTGCCGCGAGGCACGCGTGCTGTGTGTTGCAGTGGTAGGCACCTACTTGGTCACCGTATCGTCAGAGAGGACAGCAGGTCCCCGTGCTCCTGGGAGGGGAGCTGGCAGAGGGTGGATGGGTCTTCTCTCTACCCCTGCTTGCGGTGCAACCAAGGGAGTTGGCAGGGACGTTGAAACGCTGAGGTGTTGCTGCTGTAGGTGATGAGCGGTTCACCTCCCCTTTCACAAGCGGAAGTGGCAGCCTACAGGGAAGCCGTTAGCCCAGCAGCCTCTGTTGCCTCCTGTTTTGAGCTTCCCGGGCTCCATTTTCTGCTCCCATTCTGGGCAGATGAGAGCTGGCGAGAGGTGTTCTGCCGCATGCGTGATTAGCAACGCTCCTTGCAGACTTTGCTATGTCTTCCTGGCCTCCCGGACCTGGAAAATGCTCAGAGATAGACACAGGGCACGATTGCCATCATTTGCATAAAACCCCTTTTCATTTCGTGCATCTGTGGAATTCACTGAACCTAAGTCATCTCTGGTCTAGCTACAGTAAAGTCGCCGGAATGGTAACAAGGGTGAATTTGGCCCTGCAAAGGGCATGTGAAGCTCATGGTAACGGCTGCCTTTCCAGCGTTCGCTTCCTGGAACCCGACTGGAATCCTTGTAATAGCCCAAGCGTGAAGGTGCGATTTCATGCTCAGTAATTGCAAATTCTCGAGTCATTTAAATTCTAAGCATCTTTGAAAACAACAGCTGATCCTGGTGTGACAGGGCTGTCCTAACCCCAGGCAGACCTGTGCCTGGTCCTGTGGACGCCCGTTGGCTACGGTGCTCCCGTTGTGCTGAGTCACCCCCAAGGCGTGAAGCCGAAGGACTGGCCACGATGCATGTGTTACAGTGAGGTGGGGACATGAGTTTGAGCTTTTCATAGTGAAATCCACATGTTAAATCAATTGGGTTTCATTCTTACTCTAGTAAATTTCTCATTAGGTTCAGCAGAACTTGATTAGAACTTTAGTACTCCTTAATTATTTTGCAAACTAATCTGTAGCAGGAGCATTGACACATCTATATGTACAACAGTTGCGAATTACTGAAGTTAATGAATATGTTTTAGTGGCAGAAAAAAAAGCCAGGTTCGGTCCAGTGAAAAATGTGGACGGAAAAACGTAGTTTCTGTTCACCCTGAAAACAGCACAGGAAATGCGTAGCCAGATCCTGCGGTGTTCAGTGCTCAGTTCCTCCAGTCCAGGGCTCCTGGCTGTGCTGGGCGTCCTCTCGTTCCCCAGGGCACACAGCCTTCACACTGTCAGTTGTAGGGATGGGATACTGAATGACGCGAACCCTTTTATTTTCATGCTCTGCTCGTCTGCCGAATTCACCTATGGAACGAGTCCTGAGGGCTTCGCTTGGAGCAGGTGCTGGTTTTCAATAGCGTTCCCAGAAAAGGGTCAAAATCCATTGAGTGCTTTAGACTTTGCGCGTGCTTCAGTTTCCATAGGCATAAAATACCTGTAGCTTTAGGGCTACGTTAGTAAAAACCCACAATAAATTATTATCTTCCTCATTCAGAGACCCTAGGAATTTCCCCTTACAATGATGTCCAAGAGCTCCAGGGCTGATCCTGGGAAAGGATGCCTTCTGCCTTCTCCCCTCCCTCCCCCGGGGCAGCTGAGCACCACGACTGCAAGCACCACGGTGGGTCCCCACCAAATACCGCTCTGGTTTCCCTGGCTGGTGTAGGGCCACCTGGCCAACTTGGCTGGGGCTCTGGATAGGAGTAATTGAGGGACCTGAAGAAAAACACATTAAATCTTTGAGCTGGTCTAGTAAAACAGACGTTAATTATCGAGTGGATGTTTCTGTTGGTGCTGCTGTGCTGCGAGGCCCTCCTCTCTGTTTATCATACTTTTCAGGGGCGCATGAGAGGTATAAATCCAGCTCAATTATTGTTTGACAGTTCACTAAATATTGTTTTGGGTTAATACTGAAAGGGAAACCAGCACCGTTTTCTCTGCTTGTTGATACCAGTGAGCAAGTATCTCGTCTTCTCCTCGCCCCCAAAAGAAAGCTTCTAATCAATAAGAAAAATACATGAGTAGTAATAGAAATGTTGCATAATTATCAGGCTACAGACAGAACATTGGCTAATTTGTTACGGGCCTCCAGTGAAAAATCTCTGTTATAAAAATTCTTTTGGTTTTTGCTGTTTCTGTTTTTTATGGATAAACGATTGAATTAAGCCAGTTCATAGGAAAGCTGTGGAGGTATATTTTGCCATTTTGTGTTCTGTAGTTATGTGTATATCTATTTTTTTTAAAAGTAAAGACAAGAAAGTGACTAGCCACGGTTAGTTGTCTGAATACGTTCCATGTGGAATTCAAGTATCAGAAATAGCCAGTGTGTCCACCAGTACAGGATGGTAAACAGACCCTACGCCAGCGAAAAGGCATGAGCCATAGAACTGGTTGGGAACTTTGAAGGGGTTTTCCAGGTCGGTAATGATGTACAGCATTGGCTGTTCTGGCACCTGTCGGATGCAGACCAGGCGTGGTTGCTGTTGCCCGGCCTGTTTCCACTGACCCGGATAGCCTTGCATCCGTGCACACCAACCACGGGGACAGGCTTGTGTGTCTAAGGGTGGTGGTTGAGTGCCACGCACGCAGCAAGACCGATGACTGACAAGTAGACGTGACTCACAGGAATAGGCATGTATTTTATCTTAAGGGTAGCAGTTCGTACCTTACACGTTTTATTTGTGAGTCTGATGGTTCTGCACTGTTGTACGCTAGACGGATCCTTACTAGATGGAATACATCCTCTCAATTTATATTGCTTCTGGACTTCCAGAATTACCCGATGTGAATAATAAGTCGGAGAAGAGGTGCAGAAGTGATTCAGCTGGTAGAAAGTGGCACGTTGCCTTTGAGGCAGCTTGAGTCACCCTTTCTGTCGTTTCTGCGTAAGCAGCAGCAGCGTCAAAATGATCAGTGGCGACTCAGAGTTGATGTTGTGATTGTGTTTGTATGCGACTTCACGCACAAGAAATAATCATGGTAATTTTGAACTGGGAAGCCTTCTGGCAGCAATGCGGAAAATGCCTGTGACTGCAGGTGTGTGTGGTCTTCCTCGTGCCTCAGAGCAGCTCATGGTGTCACAGGCTCGAGTTCTTACAAACTATCCAAGTGATGAGACAGCACATCAGAGAAGTGCAAGGCTTCTGTAAGGAAGGCGCTATAGCTGCCATGGATCTGCTATGAATAAGGAGCGTTGAATCGTACCTTACGAGATAAGCCTGGGCATGTTTGAGATGGCTTCGGAATGTGGGGGGGTCTGTCTTTGATGTTTCTGTGACATTTTGCCACAAGATCGCCTCTCAAGATACACAACATAGACATGTAGGCTGTCATTTAAAAAAAAAAAATAAAAATCCAAACCTCAAAAAAACCCCAAGCCCACCAAAAAAGAGTTAAGGTCCCCATATTCCCCCTGAAGTGACAGGCTGTCTGCCTCTGGTAATCACCCGAAAATTCCCTATATTTTTACTAAAATACTTTATGATATTGATTTTTTTAAGTTCATGTACTAGAGCAAGACATAATGGTTCATGAGTCCCCTTACTGTTGAGGACTTCTGAATTACTTTTGAAGCCACCTAACTCAAAACTGAATCAGATTTCTAAATAAAAGTATTGAGCATATGGAATACTATTGACAGAAAGAAAGGACTAAGCATGTGATGAAACCAAATAAAGATCAAAGCCACATCTACTTAACAACATTGCTTGATAAATAGGACTGCATTTTTGAGTGGGTAGCAGAGGTACTGGGAATCTTGGCTTAGGAGGAATTCATGCTCGCTCTCATGAAAAAAGCAGTAGTGTATAACAAGCTTTTACTTGATGTGTTACTGATTTTCTGTTTTGCCTAGTGAAAGAGTAAGAATAGTTCGGAGGAGCTGAAGCATGAATATAAGGGTTTTTTTAATGCAACATAAAAAATAAACTGAAGAAATAGAGAAGAAAATTATCTCGTTAAATATGAAGGAAATATTATTAGAGTGCAATTTGTCAGCATAAAAATACAACCCTAGAACTGGCAAGATTGGAGAGCTGTACAATATACATTGCTGACGTATTACGTAGGATCAGCCTGAGGTTCAAAGTGGCTGTGGACTGCTTTGAGGTGTTCATATAGCCCGTTTGGGATAGATTTTTTATTTTTATTTTTTTTTAACATTTTCAAGGTTACTCATCGTTTCAGACAACTTGTTTAAATAAATTAGCTAGGGAAAAAAATTAAGCCTTACAAGTCACTTGGTGCTGGCTTTCTCAAGCTATAGATGGACGTTCACTGCCCACTTCTTTTCCTTTCTGCATTTAGCTTCTTGCCCGGCTAGAACAGCTGGGAGATGTTTTTCAGGGGATTAAAATCTATATTATTGGCCCTCCTCAGTTTTATCTGAATGGTAAAATAGAGGCTTCTGGGGGACTCGGTGTCTTCCTGTGACTTTATTTTCCCTGTCTTTGTCCAGCCAGCTCTTGAATATATGTAAACTTCTGGTGTCCACGTGTGGTGACAACGAGTGCTACAGATGCGTTCTCTCTTGCCTGAGAAGCCTTTCCCTTTGCTAGTTCTGAACTTTTCAGTCTCGTTTCAGGGTCGTTAGTTCTTCCTTGGAGTAGCAAAATGTAAATCCTTTTCTAGGTCGTTCTGTCCTATTATTCCACATCGTCTTAGTCTATTCATATATTCTTTGTACAGAAGGCATTCCGTGTCTGTGATTTACCTCCTGATGTTTGACAGGGGGGAGGTGGAGTGACTGCTGCTGGAGTCCCTATTAACCTCAACGACTTGTTCTCATCAGCGGGCTTTATCACTGCTTCACATCATCCCTTCTTCCAGGGCATAGAAGTGCTTGTTTAACCACACAGATCCTAGCATAGATCCCTGCAAAACTCACGAGCTTTCCTCTATTACAAGAACCATTTATTTGTGCCCTGTTTCTTCTATCCTCGCCAAACAGTCGCCCTTTTCTGGATAAAAAGCCAACATCTGCACTAGTAACCTTACCCAGCACTCCTTTGCCAACGTGAAATAGCCTGTCAAGGACCGGGTTCCCTTTTCCTTTTCGACTTCTTGGTCTTTCCCTGTTTTCTGGCTAGAAGAACTAATGCAGGCAGCAGACATCACCGTGGTGGTGCAGCTCCCTAAGGGAGTGTGTCCTTGGAAAGCGGGGGGGTGGAAGCATTGTTCATCCACTTGTCTCCTTTTAACAGAAATAATCAGCCTCTGCATAAGCAGTGCCATTGAGGCTGACCCTTTTTAGCTTGTAAAAAGGAGGGAGGAAGGTAGTTGAACGCAGAGCCTGTTGCCACAGCCAGTTCAAGGCTTTCTGCAGAATTTGACATCTGCGCATTCTCTATGGCAATGAAATGAGGAGTCTGTTAACAGAGGTGCTGTAATTACACATTCAGATCTCTCTTGGCTTCAGCTGTTCAGAAGTTTTGGTAAAAGCGTTCAGTGCCCTCTTCACAGCCTCGATGACCTGGCACCTGGCCTTTCTTGGGCTTTTCTGCAGTGTAAGGTTTTCTTCCTTCCCTCTGGTACACTTGAAGTGTGTGTGGGTCCCACTGAGGACTTAAGATAAATGCCCTTAAGCAAATGTAAATCATGAACCCTTTGTTTAGTAGTCTGAGTCACCAAAGGGAAGTATTCTGGGATAGCAGCAGCAGGGGCTGGCATCATTCAGTAACTGGCAGGCTCTGTCCGAGGCGAGTGAAACCCTACACTGACGTTGTGGGATGAGCATTGCAGTTTGGGGTCAAACTTTCACGTGAACTTTGCTGTTCGCGCCATGAGGAGCAATCAGTGGGTGGAGGAGCCAGTCGAAGTTGCCCTGAGACTTGGTACTGAGGAGCAAATCGGTGACTTGAACAGCTCTACTGTTGGACGAATAAACCTAGCAAAAAACAGACCATAAGGGTAGAAAAGTTGACAATTAAGAAACAATGATCTTGTGGACTGAACTCTGGAGAAAGAGAAGACAAAGAGGAGAGCCTGGATGGAGAAAGGCAGTGTTGCCGGTTGTCACGGTTTATCATGCTACTCCTGTCTCTGATAAATGACTGCAAAAGAATATGGCCTTCAGTTTGCAAATGCGGTTCTGCAGAAGATTGCGCCAAAAAGCTCCAAAAAGGAAAGCAGAGGGATTAAAAAAAAGCAAACCAACCAAAAAAAACCCCACAGGGGGAAAATAGATGATTTTTTTTACTTTTAAAACATGAATTATTTTTACTTCCTTTTATTTTGTTTTTCAAAGCATGACATTGTGAACAGTAAGTAGAAAGGAACCTAGTGTGTGTTCAGCAACATAAAGATAGCAACGGTCTGAAGATGAGAGAAACACGAGAGAACACAGGAGGAGAAAAGGGGGGAAGGAGAGAGAGTGGGAGATGAAGAGGTGGGGTAGGGCTGGATCAAGTAAAAGCAGGGACCTTCCAGGGTTGGAGACTGGATAAGTTACTGAGAAAAGGGGAAACTATTAAGAAAGACACAGCAATAACAAAAACACTCGGCTCTTTCTTCTGGGGGAAGGTGGGAGAAATTGTAACTCTGAGTCAGAGTGTAGTAGTATAGTTTTTGCCCTGATCCTGGCAAGGCGCAGTTGTATGTTGCACCTAAAGAATTACTGAAAAAACAACGGTGCTTCGAAACTCTCTTTGTGCCTTAGGTAAAACTTCATGGGTCACCAGTGGGCATTTGGCCTAAGAACAGACTGCGAGACCATCCAGCACGGGGTCCGGTTCGCTCCTGTACCAGCCTTGGCTTCAGCGTGCTTTGGCCAAGGCTTCTGAAAAAGAAGCCCTGTTAAATAGAGCTGTCAAAATGTGCTCGTGTATGTTTTTGGAGCCAGGCTCCTCAGTAACCTCTGGCTCTTTTGCATAGTTGCATCAACACAGGGCGTCCATGAAGGCAGATAAGCGTTATTTATTGGTATTTTGTGTTATAAGAGCCCCACAAACAGCCAGACCCTAACAGGAGATGTGCCCTTTTCTCTGTACTTTGTCGCGGCCTTTGAGGTGGGGAGTTGAATTCTCTGTTTCACTGAAGTCAAGGAAGTGTTGGAAGAGAGTTGGAGCGTAAAAGCATCAGAGCTTCTACCTACAAAGTGCTGCCCTGAAAGGGACATGTGGATTCTGAGCTCACTTGGGAAGGAGGTCCCAAATTCCTGCATACTTTGTGAACTGTACTTACTCTGAGGGTTTGGCTTTCAGAAGCTGTGAAAGGTAAAATAAATTACCACCAACTCTGCTGCTTGCTTTCTTTTAAACTGAACACATTCTTCTCAAATTGAAATGTAATTATGGACCTGATGTGCTCTGAAAATTTTATTTAGTCAAACTGAAAACTATATTCTCTGCAAGCTGCTTTAAAGCCAAAATAAAATAAAAAAATACCCCACCTAATTATAGCAGCAGTGTGGAGGAGGTCTGCTAGTATATTGTACGATACATTTTGACAGCTGCTTTTTACTGGAAGATTGTCAAGACCCTCACAAAAATGTTTTGAAGTGCTTGAAATGGGAGAATACAAAATCTGTAGCTGCTGCGTAGCTGGCAAAGACAAAAGGACTTGTGCGTTTGGTTGGGCCAGGGTTATCGCAATGGTTAATAGCATATTCTCATCTTAACTGGGCTTCTAAGCTATTTTCAGAAGCTTTGCTGGAGTTGTGAAGGATCAAGCTGCACCGTTATTTGGCACATTGAAAAACTCTCCAAAAACATTCAGCGGGTGAGAGCCATTTCAGATGTTTCTAATTTTAAAGATTTGGCACAGTAGGTTCATTGTTATACTTACGGTCAATAGGCCGATGGCAGATGGGGCAATTAGAATAGTGAAAAAAATGAATCCTGGACCCCTTCCTTCCTTTCTTCCATAGCTATTCCTATATATATGCACAGCCCCCAAACTTTACTCCTGAAGAGACTAAGGCATGAGGTTCTAGGTACGTGGGCTGTACGACCACCGTAAATACAAAATCACGCCAAACTGAGAGGGCCCGTGGAAGAGCAGAAGGACAGGTGGGACAAGAGGGATCTCTCTGCACTGGGTTTCCGGACACAAAGTCAAAAACTGGCACAGGTGGTTGCCGCAGCTAGACGTGAATGCTGGCCGCTTTGGCTCTGCGGTAACCAGCTCTCTGTGCAAATGCCGTGCGTGTGGAGGAAGATCTAGTTCATCTCTCCTTAACCCTGCTGTTCTGTATCACCTCTCTTCCTTCGCCTTTGTCCAACACTGATGCGGTGTCCGATAGCTGCAGCCGCTCGCTCGCTCGGCCGGGAACAGCCGCCCTGCTGCCCCTTGCCCGGGAGGGCCACGCTGGCCACGGACCCCAGGGAAGCTGGCTCTGAGCGGGGCTGGGCACGGGCTCCCTCCTCCTCTGGCAGCCGCATACCAAGTCAAAGCATACCAAAGGGATGCCTCAGTCTCCTCGCCTTATCTTTTGGGTAGGGCACTGTGTGATGGAGGCCTCCAACTTGCCGGTTCTTGTATGTTTTCTTTGGGTGAGCAGTGGGAATGGAGGGCTGCGGCAGGCAGCGCATCTGCAGCTGGGCCAGCCGATGAATCAGGCACTGTTGAGGGATCAGAAACCGTCAGGACCACTATCGCTTCATCTCTGGAGCGAACGACCCGAGGCATGGCGTGCAGGCGGCTGCCTCTGCAGAGACGGAGAGAACGAGCATCTGGCTGCTGGGACGTTCGGTTGCCTCCTCTCCATGCGCACAAGCGCCTGTGTGCGGGATCTCCTGTGCACAGGCAGCACTAGCTTCAAAGATTCTTATCAAGGCGTCTTGTTATAATCTGAGGTGCAGTTTTAGACTTGTCAAAAGATATGGTGAATTTCTGGAATATTAAAGAACCCTGTATACATTCGGTGAACGGAGCTTTGTAATTGTTCCCAGTGAGGAAAGCATGTGGCTTTGGCTTCTTGGGGAGTCATGGGGTGAATGGTGCTCGATGTCCATGCTGGAGAGGCATGTTTTTGACTCCTGGGGAAAAAAAAAACACAAAAAAACCAAACAAAAAAACCCCAAACAAACAAACAAAAAAACCCCCACCAACCCAAAAACAGAAAGGAAGGGAAAGGGAAAGAAAGAAATGGCATGTTCTTTCCATCACATGGACTTGGTGGTCCATACTTGAGGCATCTTGAAACATTTGCTTATTCAACAGGTTTGAGAGAAAACCAAAAAGAAACAAGCTTCCCTAAAGTACGGGTTAAAGGAAAACTGGAATCTATCAAGGTAGCCAAAAATCACCTTTCTTTAGAGGGCTGCCAACAGAAAAGGTTGGGCCAGCTGAGGGCTTCAGTTCAAAAGGAGTAAAAGATGTTCCTGACGATGCAACTGTGAATGGTGGATGTGACTTTCACCTTAATAAGTTGCAGCCTTTCCCAGAAGATCTTTGGTGCCAGATTTTTTGTCTAACGGTGACATGTGTCTGGATAAGGAAAATTGGAATGAATTAAATTCTGTATAGTAGCTATCATTGTTTAATAGATAACTTTTCCTGGGAGATTAATAACCTGTGTTATTCTCACAAAGAAGCAGAAAATATTTTCTAGATGACCCATATAGGCAAATTCATCAACAAGTTTTACCATGTGTGATTTTGGCACCGAGGCTGAGTGCCCTTAGGTATTCACTCATTCAGCTAATGCTCATTTGCATCAACTGACATTGAATCAGACTTCAGGGGAATAAGATTTGCTTTGATTTACCTGAATTGTGAAGTACATTCAAGATAACTTTATTTTTTTTAAACTGCGCGCTGGTATGAATTCCAGAAGCTTTTACTAGAATTTCAACACAGTAGAACTGTCACGGGGGCCCTCTTATTTGTTATTTTTATTAACATCATTATTCTAAGATTATAATTACTTGGAAAATACTGCTAATTAGGATTACCACATTGTTTAGTAGGGATTGAGGAACCCGCATCTTGTTTTCAGTAAGTAGCTTGGTTGTCTCTGTCCTTGCAATGAGTCCTTGGTTTCAAGGTGGAGAATTGTGTTTTGCAAATGGTATTTAGAGCTTGTGTGCCCGAGGAGGTAGTACGTGAGAAATGAGCGTGAAGTCTTTGATGTGAAAATGCATCCCATCGCATGGCAGGCTATCATCAAGGTAAATAATGGTGTTTAATTCAACAGTAGGCACTTCCTGATGGTATTTAAGAGATTACACCTCTCTGTCATATTGGTGCTAATGAACTTTCAAAGAGCTAATGAGGTTTTTATGAGGAAAGTTTCAGTTGATGCTGGACAAAGCCATGAACGTAGATGACATTTGTGTTCCTGCACTGCCTTCCAAACTGTTCCTGGCAAAGGCGGTAGTGATACCTGGGGGGGGAGGTAGGATGCTGCACTGCGAAAATGGACCGTGTGCCAGCAAAGCCCACCCAAAGAAGCAGTTGCGTGCCTGGGGGTGGGAAATGCGTTCTCCATCTTTTTTCCACGTAACCATCCATGAGGCTCCTTAATTCCCATGGGTGTTGGGGGAAATGTGATTAATTTGGCATAATGTGAGCAGGAGCGTGGAGGGGGAAAGGAGTCTGCATGTGCTCCCCTCCCTGAACAGCATACCCGCGCAAAGCACAGCCAGCACAGAAACTGCTGCCGGAACCAGAGATCCTGCCCATTTAGGGTTTGGGGTTTTTTTTTTTTCCACTCCTTAATTGTTTGAGGATGGATATTTGACAGAGTTTTTGGTGATTGTGCATTAATATTTGCGAGTTTGATGGAAGAAAGGTGTTTTGTGAAGGGATCTTTAACTGATATTTCAAAGTCTTTGGTACGTTACAGAAAATTTTTATAGATTCTTTTTTTTTTTTTGACAGACTCATATGTGCAATGTCTAACTGGTACTTCAAAAAAAGGACCAGCTCAGGTTATATTTAAAGTTTCACTTTGTATCCAAATAACGAACATATAAATACTAGGACATACAATTGCTAGTTTAGGTTACCAGTTTGGTTTCAGCTGACTGAAATCAATCTCAGAGATGAAATGAAATTTCAAGAGAAGTTTTTGAGCACACGTTTTACAGTTTTGTTTTGGTCTATTAGAAGCTGAGCTTCAGTCAGTCGTCAGGTACTTAGACCTACGCTCTCAATTTAGCCTGTGCGCACTTCGGTTTGATTCCCATTTGCCAGCTTCATATAGAAATGATGCATTTGTTTCTGTTTTGACCCTATGAAGCCCGGTACGGTTCAGCTAAGAGAGGTCAGGCAAAGAAGTGGAAAACATCCAAATGAGGTGGCCCACAGCTGCATTGTTTGGGCTGTGCATGGCTCACCGCTAGATTCTTAGACACAGGCAGCGGTTACTGGAAGGCTCCTGCAGGACATGAGCGAGATGTGAGCTTGAACGTGATGCAGCCGGGATGCTGTCAGCCCGGAGTGAAGGACCTGCAGAGCTGGACTCTGCGCCAGTGAGTGCGTCTGCGTCTGCTTGTAGCCAGGAAACTAATACTGCTGCAGCAAGCGCAAAGAAAGAAACTGGATAATGTCCATACTGGTGAAAATAACGGGTCACATTTTTTATGTCGTGCTATTGATATACATGATCAGGCTTTTCACTTAAAAAAGCTAAAGCAAAATAAACAAAACAGCAAACGCCACCTATGGGTTTTTTTAATTGGAAAACTTTCAGTTCAAACCGGTTACTCTTGTGTCCATGTTTAGGGAATGTCCTTATCTGTAGTTTATGCCCCTATGCAAGAAAACTCCACTTTGATGGTGAAACTGGTCTTTTTCTTCTGATTAACGTTTGTCTTCCACTTACGCAGCTCCTGTGGATCAGTGTGAGGCATGGCACGTGCCTGCGCTACAGCCTTAGCTTTGTCACTGTCGCTGCAGGAAACGTTTGGCAGGTCTTTTTCCACCCAACAAAATATTCCTCTTGGCTTACTTCACCTGACCTTCCTGAGTGGGAATGTCGCTCCACCTTCCTCTGGCAATTCCAGGTAGGAATGGCCCTTCTTTTTCCAACAGATTTTCCAGTGGGTTTACTGTCTGAGCAGCGCCTAGGAAGCGTGCCGGCACCGTCAGACATTTCCACAGTTGTCTTTGCTTATGCTGTCCCTTTTTTCAGTTTGCGTTTATTTTTAAGGTGCTTCTTGGTTGTAACTGGAAGTGTAATTTTTTGTAGACAGGATTGCTTTAAATTCACTGCGTGACCAGTGGCTTTGATGCTCAGTGACAACCTAATCATTTTGGTTCCTCTGGAAAATTAATCTTGAAAAAAGTGGGCATGGCTAGTAGAGTTAGCTAAGAGGAAATCCCCACGCTGCTATTCGAACTGTTTAACATTTCCTGTGGGCCTGTGCACACGTATGCTCAGGTGTACAAGTGCTTTCTTGCTGAAGAGCCACGCTTGACTGCACTTCAAAGTAAAATGATGAGGGGGGGGAAGTAATCTGTCTGTCATGTTTCTGCTTTCGTGAGTTTGAGGGCAAGAACTCAATTATAGACAACACTTCGCTTACCTATTATGCTGCTTATGTAAAAAAAAATACATGATTGTTAAAGGAGAATATCCCTCAACATGATTTATTACAACAGGAATATGGAATTTATACTACGGATGGGCCTGTCAAAGATGCCATATTTAGATTTGGATTAAGAATGAGTTCAAACTACATTTGTATGTTTGTCTAAAACCAGGTGGCCGGTAGGTAGGAAAGCGAGAGGGCAGCTGAGCTGTCGGTGAGGCCTTTTCGCTTTTTCTTTATTTTCTGTATGTGTTTGTTTTGTCTGAAAGGGGAGCTTAACAAGAACTCCTCCAGCAGGTGCATTTGATGGGCTCTTGGTTTGGGACAAGGAGTCCTTTTTAACCATAGTTCGTGTCATATTTGTAACTTTTTTTGCAAAATAGCCTGATTTCCAGAATCAAAACCCTCTTCACTGAGCTGAGGGTGCACACACTTATATGGTGGGCTGGTGACACCGTCCTGGCACGCCTGGCCAAAGAAAAGTGTATGTATGCCATGTTGCAACTTGCTTACAGCAATGTCTCATCAGGGACAGCAATGTATTGAGATAAAATTTTTTGCATCAACAAATTTGCTTTTGCTCTGATGGACCCTTGCTCCAGCTATAAGTAAAAGGCAATATTGGGTCAAAATGTGTGGGCTGTAATGTACGGTAGTTATCATGGAGAGGTGGAAGCACAGGTAATAGCTTCATTTCCATAGTTTTTGTGGGTGCGTTTTCAGAAAGTTATATGTTCCTACCCTAGCTGCTACTTATAGGAGCTGTGAACTGCTGGGCATTTTCCTCACTAAAATCCTTTTAAAGCTATCATAGTACTCTTTTTAGTGTGTCAGCTGGAGAGTTACGTTGATTTAAGAGTTAGCGATTTAACTAGAATCAGAGAATGCGTTTTGAACTCTGAACTTGGAATCCGGATGGGTTAGAAGTTGTAGAAGTTGGCCTGATCAGTGATTTATAGGTGTTTAGAAGATGTTGAACAGGAATTTTTGAGGAGCAATGTAAACAAAGTATGTTTATATTAGCGATTCTCTGATGTGAAAACCTATTCAGAAGGTGCCAGGGCACTATCAGAGAACATCATCGAGAACATCCCGATGTGTAATTTCACAGTAGGCATTTCCTGCCGTTACTCTACGAGATCACACCTTGTCTGTTGTACTGCTGGGAATGCCTGTCAAGGTACAGCGGGAAATGAACTTCACAATTGCTAAAGAGGTTCTTACAAGAAAGGAAACTAGGATCAGGTGAGTTGCTCCGAGCTGGCTCTGTTAGGATCGCCGTGGGGCAAACTTTCAAACAGTCAGAAATGGTGCCTAAGAAAACTCAACTTCTACCTAAAGACGACAGTTTTGGAGAAGTGCTCAGGGGTCCCATAGCGCTGTTTGGGTATCTTTTGATTTCAGTCATGCACTCCCTACGGTACTTGTGTTGCAGTGGCTGCTCGGTTTTGGAAACTGCCCTTTACACTGGAACCAAGCCCCCTTCAGTACCTGAAAGTGTGCTTGTGCCTGGCATAAAGCACCCTAAAGATCCAAATGTACAGTTACGATTGTGTGAAAAAACCATCAGAAAGGAAGCTTCCTGGGGTGTTTGCGGTCCAGTTACAGCTCTGCAGGAGCTCTGCAGGCAGACTCTTCTCATTTATGGCAAATCTGAGAAACTCGCCTCCTTCCTGTGAGGATCGAGGTTCCTCCCGTTCCCTGCAGTGACCGTCAGGCGGTGCCCACCCTGCACACCCACACCCCGCCTCACTCCTTCAGCCTCTGGGATACCTTATCATCCCCCTTACTGCGTCTGCCCCCACCGAGCCTCCAGTGCGAGGCAGTGTGTGCGGAGAGGGAATTTGTGGGTGTCCTGCCAGGGCCTAGAGGACTGCTGGAGGGACTAGCCGTGCTGCCCAGCTTCCCTCGGGAGACACCACCCCTGGAACGCCAGCGCCTTCCATGGCTGCCAGCAGTGTTAGGGGATTGCTGCAGCACCTGTGGCAGGGTGGCCCCAACCTGCTTGAACCAAACAGATTTCTGACACATCTGGCTATTTCAGCATTTCTTGTGAATATTTATACTTAAGTATCAGGCAACTCGAACCACAAAAAGAAAATTTATTCTTTTTTCACAGAATAACTGCCCTTCTGAAATATATCGGGCTCAATATCAGGTGATATGTGCCCGATTTCCGCTTTGTCCTATTTTGTTAATTTTATAATCTCTCATATCTCTTGGCTTGCTCTGTGGGGCTCCTGACATGAAAAGCAGCTCCTAAAATTTTTACTGTTTGTTATGCTACTGCTGATTCTTCAGATAAGACTTCAAACGCTCTGTTTCTCACATGAAATAATAGCCTACACCGAGCAACAAGTGGATTATGATTTCAGATGAGAAATAAAAACGAAGTCAAAATAATCCATCAGGAACAAACGGTGTTAGTGACACGAGGGGAAAGGGACATGTGGAAAGTGGACTATGTGGTTTCCAATGTGTTTCTATGAGCTATTGCCCATTTGGAAACGCTTCTGATTAAATCAGCTACTTTTTAAACTGGAGCTTAGGATATCTTTTGTCTGCTGGTCTTGTCAGATGTATAGTTTTTATTTTAATGCTGGTGATTGACTGAGGAGTTTCACTGATACAAGCAAGCAGGGTGTGCCTTGGCAGTCCTGTTGGCAGGGAGACTTAAGTGGAGTTACCAGTTGGATTTCATTAGAAATGCAGATAGATAATTTTATCAAAAAGATTTCTGGTTTACTTAAGCTTTTTTCCACAAAAGGGATAGACCACACAAGGCAACTGAGGAAGATGTCAAATGCGTGGTGTTTGTTTAGGCTGTACGCACCGTTTCATCCATGCGAACAGCGCAGGGATGAGGCACGTTGATGGAGCTTGGTCAGGACAGGTTGGTAATCATAATTTAGCTGTTGCCTACCGAGCCCCTAACATTAATTCAAGTCTCCAAGCTTCCTTTCCAGGCCTGAAGGTTATTGGCTTCTTTGTCTGAAATCTGAAGGTTTTATTAATCAGTGCTGTAGGTGCTGGGGCAACACGAAGTTCCACAGAAATCACCACAGAACTGTGAAGTCTGGCATCGTGGTCTCTCCTTTAAGGTCTCCAGTGGACTGTGAAAAGACCCTGGTAAATTCATAAAATTAAAGAAGGAAGTCAGAAAATGGGAACGATGCTATGTAAATATCACCATTGGGCCAGGATCCAATTTCCTGTACTCTAGATCAAGTGGATAACTAGGAAATGCAAATAAAAGTTACCAACAGAGAAAGGGAGCCACAGCATGACAGAGAAGCAAGGGGAGAGTGAGGGGTTTTCAAATGAGGCAGAGGCATGGAAGAGAGGGCCAGATCTGTGCGTCAGCGTGGGAGAAATCACCGGAGGGCAACGCTTCCCTGCTGCTGGGCACGTGCTGCACAGGGCCATCTTTGGTTTGCACTGAGGCGGTGCAGCCATACGTATGGTGACCACTAACCGAGTCTGAAAAATCAGGACGTATTTGACTGAATGAATCGTAAAAGTGATTAGAAAGGAAGGCTGTGGTGTAATCTGTGAGAGGGGGAGGTGCGGGTCTGTTTGTGTATTTGAAAGCCTGTTTCCCCCTAAGAAGCCTGTCTCTTTGCAGCTAATAGAGGCTGGGTGCTTGATGGGGAGACTTAATCTACGATTTGTTTCCATGTATTTAAAGGACTAATACAGGGTAATGTCTACCTCTTGTCTTTCCCGTCTTTCTTCCCTCTCCAGTCATGCGTCTTTTCCATGGAGAAACAACAGTGTTTCCATAAATAGAGTCGTAGGTAATGATTTCTGTCCTAGTGACACTGATGTTTAATTAACACAAGGCTTTGAGTATTCTGCAGCACTCTACTGCTCTGATAAAGGAGCCAAACAGAAGCACAGCAGTGCGGTTTCCTCCAGCTTTGATGTTGGAGCACTGCCGTCTTTGGAAGAACCTCTGAGGAAATCATCGAGATGTGAAGGGGAAGCCCTCAGAACCAAGTCCTCCAGAGAGGACTTCCCACTGCCTTCCTCACTCCCCTTCCAGAGAGGAATTCACTTTCCATTTCGGCAGTGAAACCCATTGGCAGCACAACACACGCTGCAGTTTTTGATCGTAGCTTGCCTAGAAGTACATGTTCTGGGGAGGTGGAGTGCTGAGATATGGACAGGGACAGGAAATATTTGTGGAAGATATATGAAAGTAAATAACTTATAACACTGCGAGATAGATATGACAGATTTTGTTTGTGGTGCACTTCAGCTCAGGCTGCGCAGACGGGACGAGCGAGGGGACAGGTCACCGGTGCCGGTCGCACAGCCTCGGCTGGGCCTCAGCTGAAGCCAGGGGCGAGTTGTGGTGCGTGCGTTTCCTCGGAAAACTTCATTTTCCTTTCCAAAGGCAGCAAGGTGCGGTTCTGCTGTCAACAGTGTTGGCTCTGCATCGCCCCCCGGGCTTTCCCGGCCCAGTGGCAGGGCTTGGGAAGGAGCTGGTCTGCCGCAGGAGAGTCCAGCTGGGGCCTTTGGATGCAAAGGCTGGACTTCGATCTCCTGAGTCCCGCGCAAGTCCTGAACGCTCTGTGGTCTCCAGAAGAGCCAGTACTGCATCACAGAGGCCACAGCATGTCGGCGGGGGGTTATCCCTGTCGGGCTTACTGACTTGTGCGTGGGAAATAATCCTAGCAAGCGTTCTTCTCGTGGGTTGTCAGAGGGCTGCAACCATGCATGTCACAGGAGGGCTGGAGGTCCTGCGTTTAAAGGGCCACCTTGCACCGCTTGGGCAGTTGGCAGATTGACTGGCAAATTAACTGACTAGATGCTTACAATGCTGGCAAAAATGGTAAGCAGACCATGGCTGCCTTAAGTCTTCAGGTGTGACAGGCATTGAGGGTATTGGCGTATAGTAGAAGTAGTGGGCCAAAGCGTTTGCTTGAAATTTACCTTCAATATAACGTGGGCCCTTCTTCACGGCATGAAGTCACCAAAAGTCACGGAATCACCAGGGTTGGAAGGGACCTCTGGAGATCATCTAGTCCAACCCCACTGCCAGAGCAGGGTCACCTAGAGCAGGTTGTACAGGATGGCGTCCAGGTGGGTTTTGAATGTCTTCAATGTCAGAGACTCCACCACCTCTCTGGGCAGCCTGTTCCAGTGCTCTGCCACCCTCAAAGTAAAGTAGTTCCTCCTCATGTTCAGATGGAACTTCCTATGGTCAAGTTTGTGCCCGTTACTTCTTGTCCTATCACTGGGCATGCCAAGTCTTGCCAAAGATGTTTAAGCCTTACCCTTATTTCCGATGCCCCGTCTTTAGCCCAAGGCTGCAACTGTGATAAAAGTCACCTCTCCCACTTTGGCACATTTCATGATGCCAGTGTTCAGTTGTCTCTATTTTTCTTTTGTCAAGTAAATAACTATTGAGGAGAGAAAAGTCTCTAGCCTGTCAGATCCACGAGCTGCACATGTAAGTCATTAAAGCTGTGACTGTCGAGCATCTCCTTTGTATGACAGATCTGGGACCAAATGCGTGTGAGTCCATGGAATAGGCTTAATTCAGTCAACCAAAATTATAGGTTAGCTGTAGTTTTCCCTTTTTTTTATTGATGGCAGAGTTTTAATGTGGTCACAGTACATAGTCACATGATTTACAATCAAATGGATTAACCGCTGACTTATGCTTCACATAAGCCTTATAAATCCACGTGCATACCTTCCAGATGCTAGGCAGAGAGCAGTGAGACACATCTTTAAGATGCATTAGCGAGGCTATTTTCCAATAGAAAATATACACGTGGGACTAAATCACACTGACATGATATTTTAGGAGAAATTACAGCAAAGATGTGCTTGACAAGGCCCTATAGCTATTTATAGGCAGTTCTGTCAAATTTAGGGTAAACATGTCTTTTCCTCTTTTTTTTTCCCTTCCAACCACATTTGCTGCAGTATTCTTCTGGTTAATTGCGGCCTGCCAAAGCTTTGCATGAAGACATCTGCACGGTGGCACCACCCTGTAATTACATGGGAAGGGATCTCCGTCTTGTCATTTTGCTGGTAGATGTACCCGTCCAGTGTTCTGGCCGTGGCAGGAGGGATGCAGCGTCTGTGCCAGCTCGGGCTGGAGTGGGAGTTCGGTGAAACAAAGGCACAGACTGAGAAACGGGGGGACGCTTGCTGCAGGGCTACAGGGAAAGGCTGCTGAAATGAGAGCTTTCCCTGGCCCCTGAAGCCTCTGTAAGCGAGGCTGTGCTAGCCAGCCCCTTTGGATCTTTTGCCACAAGGACATTTTTTAAATTGACCATTGCCAACGCAAATGGCATCAGCATCACTCCTGCCCTAAGTTAACCTAGCTCTTGGCGACACGTTTTCAGTGTGTAGGCATTGACCCAACCTCTGCTGCTATTTGGTGCTTTACACTTCCCAAGGATTTATCACCTTTATGGAGCCTGTCTGCTTTGTCTGACTGTGCCACATCGCAGCTCGCGTTGTTAACCGGGCACATGGGTTTGCCACGCTGGCGGCGTGCTGGCTGGAGTAAAGTGTGTGTTTAAACTGGAAGTAATCGCCCTGCACCAGTCAGAAAGCGTCAGGTGAGGAAGCCTGGTTTGCTTTCACAGTATGAGTTGTTCCTAGAGCAATTAAGTCCTCTGTCAAAAAAACTCACAGTTGTAAAACACAAGGGTGGGTAAAAATGGAGTTCCTGAGGCACCATTTCTGCACTTGACTGGAAGAGCTGTGTGTGTCTGAGTGTGACCTGACTTCTACAGCGGAGAGGAATCTTTGTGGTGGCTTTCACAAGCCTCGCATCAAACCTGGAGAAGATTTGGGTACGAGGTTTTGCTTGGGATGTAATTTTCATGGTATGTAGTATTTAGAGATTCCACAGGTAAGTGGATAATCATAGAATCATAGAATCATTTAGGTTGGAAAAGACCTTTAAGATCATCCAGTCCAACCATTGACCCTACTCTGCGAGGTCTGCCACTAAACCATGTCTCCGAGCACCACATCTACACGACTTTTAAACACCTCTAGGGATGGTGACTCAACCGCCTTCCTGGGCAGCCTGTTCCAATGCTTGATAACTCTTTCAGTGAAAATTTTTTTCCTAATGTCCAGCCTAAACCTCCCCTGGCGCAACTTGAACCCGTTTCCTCTTGTCCTATCGTCCTGTCGCTAGTTACCTGGGAGAAGAGATCAGCTCCCATCTCACTACAACCTCCTTTCAGGGAGTTGGAGAGAGCAAGAAGGTCTCCCCTCAACCTTCTCTTCTCCAGACTAAACAATCCTAATTCC
>VYXH01008605.1:0-22020 GCA_013397275.1 Burhinus bistriatus
GCTGTAGCTTTCCTAGTGGTTGTTGGGACCAAAATAATCATGAATTATAGATTTAGTATTATTGTAGCTAGGGATAGAAAATGCCCAATAGCTAATCGTATTCTGATATTAAAAGCAGGCATAGTCCCTTAAAATATTACATTTATGCTGTTAGTATGCTTAGAATGAAGAGTGACGAGTCTTGCATTTTCCCTCCCACTACTCATTTTGCTTTGAAATACACATCAAAGAATGTGTGAACCATGTTGGAGATACGTGCTTGCATAGTATGGCAGTGAGCAATACAGAAAACTTTATAATGTGTAACAGCGTATGACACACAAGATAATTGTGAGTTACCTGTCTCTTTCCTTCCTAGATGGTACTGAACCCTCCCATATGCACTATGAAAATGATGAGAACTACTTCCGGGGCTATGAATGGTGGCTGATGAAAGAAGCTAAAAAGAGGAACCCCAAAATTAAACTGATTGGTAAATTGCTTCAAGCTTTAGGATTTAAATGCTTTCCCCCACCTAACTAAATTACATATCTGACCCTTAATTAGCATATTAATTTTAATGGACAGATGTTTTGATGTTGCAGTAGGTGAAGTAGAATGTCTAATATTTGGTAAGGTTCCCTTGATGCTTCATGTAAACTTACTGTGTTTTACTTTGTTACAGTAGTACAACATTCTTGTGTTGTGCTACTGTAACAAGTAGCATAACAAGAATGTATGTAACAAGTAGCATAGGATCATTTGCTTGTAGTAAGTAACATTAACGCTTAGACTATATCACAGTAATGAACATAAATGATTTATCACGAGAGATGACAGAGTAAAAAACAGTTGGGAGGGATAAAATAAACTTACAGGAAATATAAATCTGTGAAACTTATACACACTAAATTCAATTATATGTTCTTATTACAAACCAATCACCCCTTCCCCACTGTAGTGGTTCTTGTCCTCTGATTTGTCTTATGTATGTAGCTCAGTTGTAAGAAGGCTTTCCTGTCTCCCTGTTTTGATTGTGGGTTGTGTGTGCGCTGTGACAGCACAAATGTGGAACGCTAGATTTTAATTGAAACACTTTACAAAACATATTTCACGTGAAATAAGGTAAGAAATGTATCAGTTAAAAAGTGTATAATCCCCCCTCTTCCAGGGATCAGGCTTTGCCATATCCAGCCACAAGGCATGACCTGATGCAGGATTTGGTGGTCGGGTTCTGTTAGGCACTGTGACAAGCAGTAAGCTTACCGTCTGTGACTAACTGTGGTTATTAATAATGTCCTTCTTCCCTCAGATCAAGCTCTCAACAAAGGAAGGAGGGTTTGCCTTTGAATTAGCCTATGGTGTCAACAGTTTTTCGTGTTCAGTATTGATCCTTTGTCTATAACTGTAAATCTTTATCCTAAAATCTTTGGAATTTTAAACCTGTTAGAGCCAATACCACACAATTGAAAGATTGCATGTAGTCAATTGCTCTCTAGTAATGAAGGTTTTCTAGCTTAAAAAAAAAAGGCAACTATTAATATGTTTGACCACAATTTATATTAGAGCATACTCTCCAGTTAAATAAGTTATGTTTCATTGTCTTCACTGGAACTATGTGAATTTGAAGTGCATATCTGCTCCTTCATTTTGGGTAGAACAAATTACAGCTTGCTATTGAAGCTTACTGAGTAATGTACACCAAACACTTATCTTATGCATTTGTTTTTCTTCTGTCTTTCCAGGATTGCCTTGGACGTTTCCAGCATGGGTAGGGAAGGGTGAAAACTGGCCCTATGACTATCCAGATGTCACTGCTTACTATATTGTTTCTTGGATATTAGGAGCTAAACAGTATCATGATTTGGACATTGATTATATTGGGGTCAGTAAAGCAAAATCTCTTGTATATTTTATCTATCGTCATTCCTAAAAGCTTGGTCTTGTCTGTCTTTGTTGATTACTAGAGGAGGGGGATGGGAAGAGAAATTGTTTTTTAATTGCCGTGTCCTCATTTTCTGTTGCAAGGGGAAAGGCAAAAGTTCTGTTATAGTCTTTCTGCAATAATGGCCATTAAGCAGAACCAGTGTAAAATGGCTAGTCTCTTGTCTTCCCAATTCTAGAACAAAGTTACTAGAGAATTTGAGAATTCTGAAATCTGTTTGAGTCTTGGGCTTGTCATTTTCTGCCTTACTTGTTCTGCTTGGGTTTCAGCAGTTACCAGTTAACAAAAAGTATTAGATAAGACAGAGTTTGTGAAAGACTGCTAACATGACTTCTTGGCATAAAATATGGTTGCTGTTTTGTGGAAGGGCAGTTGTTTACAACTTCTTCCATTTTTGCCTGCATTATTTATAGTAGATAAAGTTGCATGTGTTACAGTACATTGTAACTACTGTATTGTTTTATGCTGCAAAACATGGAAGCAGTGAACGAATGTCAGAAATATATCATAATTTGGAGATGAGAGAGGATTGGGAGAACAGGGAGAACAAGTGCTATTAAATTTTCTCCTTGCTATGCTCTTAGAGTAGAAGGTAAGTTCCGCACTTTGCGTATTTGAGTAATGTCTGGCTTCTGTGTTGTTACTTCACAGTGATTAGCCTTCTGTATTTCTAAGAAAGGGGAATGTCTGCTTCTTCAGGAAATGTGGTGACATTGCATATTGTCTGATTTCTTTGTGGGTATAATCTGAAATACAGGAAAGCAGTGAGGTCTGTGAAGGCTCAGAAACTGTCAGAACAATTTTAATACTGTTCTGATTCTACATTGTTAGCCTTTATGACTCTTTTGGTTTATAGCATGTGTTATATATCATTATTTCCTTTATGATGAAATGAGCTTTTCATTAAGTAACTTTTTGCTTGGCTCATTTCTGAAGTCACATATTAGCACTTATGGAAAGATCTAGAAATACCAAAATCAACTGGACACATCCCACCTGCAAGGAACTGTCTGCATTTACATGGTTGGGTAATCTACACCTACAGGGGGATACTTTCACCTTTACTGGTGAATGTGAGTCACAGTGTTCATGTTGTTGTTAGAATAAAAGAAAGGTTTCTGACGATGCATTTTATTGGCCAGGGTATTCGGTAGAAAGGATGACCCGCGTTCCTGCTTTTGAATTTTGAGCTGTGTTTAGCTTAAATGCTCTTTCCATAAAAGATGGAAAATCCAGAACAACAGAAATGAGACTGTTTTAGGTCTGTTTACTTAAACTATGCTGGATGTCTCTTGTATTCAAGTATGGATTTAGTCCATACTTAGAAAGCACTGTAAGTGTAATTGAATAACCCCCTGAAACTGTAGGCAACTGTAACTTATTCTAGCTCTCCTTTGTCAGTGTATGGCAACAGGGCCCATTCATTAGGACCACACCTTGAAGCCACAATGTGTTTCTCAATGATTTCTAACAAACTGTAGACCCATTAGTAGTAATGTCATGTGTAACACTGCTACCATGGTAGAGCTCAAGCAGCTCTTGAGTTCTTTTCAGCAAGAAGGCAATCAGTAGACCTTAGAGATAAACAAGCAGCTATTTTGAACTTTCATACAGAATTTTCCCCTGAAGAGTTGATAACAAAACCAATCAGAGCACTTTCCTCTAGCAAACTGAAACCACAGAGTTCATTAATGGATTGTATAATCTTACATATACGTAAATAAATTCTTTCATTGTGCATTGACATATCCTGATTTTTCTAAATGGCTTTTTGCTTTTCCTTTATAGATATGGAATGAAAGGGCATTTAGTAGCAAATATATTAAGGTATGTATTTTTTCTTATTTCTCTATTTGTCTTTGTTATCATATGTAAACAATTAGCTTTTCTGAATTTGCCTAGAAAAGGGACCTTAATCCTGCAACTACTTCACTTACTGAACTCTGTTTCTTGTAGTTGCAGGCATGGAATGCTAACAGGATCAGATCTCTAGATCTTTTTTTGTGTTATTTTGAACTTTAAGTGTATCAGTGTATGCTAAATGTTTAGGACCTCTACATTTTAATGGAAGCTCCAGTTGATGCTACTGAAATCATACAAATTCATCATCTTTGTACTGGCTTGGGTATAGGTATAATTCCAAGATCTAGAATTAGTTAAATTCTGTAGCAAAGTTCCAGTTGATATAATACCCTTAGATTATTGCTATAAAACTCCAGTTTCTTATTTTATGGAAAACATAATAAAGGCTCTGTGTTTTTAGCGGCGCAAAATTCAGTACATCCTGTTCTAAAAGAGTTGGAGGAACACAGTATTTCATATAACCAGCCTTGACATATCTCTAATATCTCTCACTGCTGTCTACCTATGCTGCCCCCTGCCCTTCTTTGAAACTTCACTTCTGTTTGTTATGTTATGTTGAAGTGGAATCTTAAGTACAAGCTTCTGCTTTGTTCATTTTCTTGTTGCTGCTTCAGGACTAAGAAGCAATAGCATTACTTCTTTTAAAAGTAAATGAGACTTAAATTGAGTGTGTAGAAAAACTGCTGATTTATTTTTTTTCTTTCAGAACTCAGCAGGGATTGGATCCCATCTGCTTAAAATTAGTTAATTAGTGGCTATTAGAAAAGTTTCAGTTCTTAAAGTGTGTGTACAGTGAATGAGGTTAGTCACATCATTTGTCCTTGGCAACTTATGTAGTTATTTTTTTCAATGATTAGTTTTAGTGGAATTATACAGGAAATGGCGTACAACAGTTAAACTTTACATTGCAATAAGAACAAAAGTATCTTTCATGAGGCGGGTGAATATAAAATTCCTCCTACTCCTGAAAACTGAGAATGCTCTCTTATAAAATGTTTCTTTTTAAAATTATATTTCCTAGAATGTAGAATTAGATGAATACCCTTATAGCTGTTTCCTATGATTTGTGCAGTGCTCTGACTGAGGGAGGGCAGGAAGCACTGACAGAAAGCTCTGTGCTGGTCATATACCTTGTACAAAGAAAGAGGAATACTTTATATCCAGCTTTATGGGGTTTGGTAACTTAGTTTCTAAGTTTTATCACATCTTAGACCAAATTCTGTTATGTATACTTCACTCCACAACTAATTTCATTAAAGGTGTTTTCTAGGCTCTCACTTTTGTAGGCTACTGGGCCATTAGTTCCTTTTGGACGCAGGTGTTTGGCACTAGAGTTTTTGAGTGACTTACAAAATCCCTTCCAGAGAAAACACAAATACACTGAAGTGTGACACAGCAGGGTATCTTGGCATCTATGTCAATATATCTTGTTTCTCTGGGCATTTTAAGTAACAAAACTCTGGTGGATGTGTAGATGCTTTAGATTTTGCTAGTGAAGCTACTTAAATCCCTGTCTAAAATTGTTCAGTGAGTGTGCTTAGAATCCTCTTAAAATATCCCATCCCAATGTGTGTTCAGCACAAACCGTAGTCTAACTTTTTTTTAAAGCTAGGAAACAAGTTCATAGAGTGCTCTCTCTATTACAAAAACCCCTCAGGAACCAGAAGTTTTCTGTTATATTTAGCCTCAGACAATGTGGGTTCCAGGCTTTTCTTTTTCAGAAAGAATAGTGGTTCACCAATCCGGTATAGCTAATGGAGAAATCACTAAGGTTACTATTAGTCTCCAAAGGATAATCCTAATCATAGGTAAGTTATGCTGGTAGAGTAGGAGGGGGAAGTGCGTGTTGTAGAGTAGAAATGTCTAGTTGTTCAGTATGTATGTTATAGAAGCAAAACTAAACAGAACTGAAAACGCTTGTTTGCAGACTGGAATAAACAATGCAAGTAAGACAGAAGATAAACAGTGAGAATTCTTTTTTTTTGAGGTGCAAGTATTATTTCTTTGCTGACTAGATGTTATGTTGCTTGGAATGCTTATGAGACTGAACTCTTTGTAAAAAGAATCATCAGAGATAGAAGGCAGATCTTATTATAAATAAAATACTCATTTCCCTATGTCACTGATTGGCTCTTTTTTAAAAAACTGGTTTTTTGTATGTCTTGTAAGAAATAGAAATGTTCTGTTTTGCTCAGTCCCATATCTTGTCACCTGGAGGCTTTCTCATCTGCTTGTCTTGGTGTCCTAAGGTGAGGAGAATGAATGTGGAGAACAAACAATCGAGTGTAGGTGCGGCATTCTACTTGTTAGCTTTTTAAATGCTATTGAATTGGGAATAAAGTTTTGGCTTCTAGAGATAGATGTTTAGTTTAAAATTTGATCTTAAAGTCACCCAACTATTTGCCGAGAAGCATCGGCCTCCCCTCCACTGTACATTAATTGATAAGAGGCTTTTTATTAAACACCTGTTTTACCATTCATTCTCTTACACTCTGCAGTGTCACATAGCATTTATTCTCTAATCAGCATGATAGTTCTATTTGCAGTCTGCCATTTCGAAAAAGGTCTGTTTACTGAAGTGTGCTGTTGCCCACCAAACACATTCTGTAATGTCTGATAAATATATGACATAGATAAGCTTTTAGTTATCTTGCTAAGTTTTTACTTGCAAGGAGTTACTTTAGTTACTTCATCCACTAAGGCATTAGTTATGTTTCTTATTAAGGAGAAAAAATGAAAAAAGAAATTATGATTCTCTTATAAATTCTTACTCAAGAAGATCCTCTTCTTCCAATTAGATTTTTAAATACTGTCATCTTAAAATAACCCTATAATTTAATGATTAACTGTGTGAATACGTAAATACTGGGTGTGGGGGAACCATCATGCGTATGTTATTATGGAGCGCATTTTGAGTGTCTACAGTTCTGTGTCCTTGGTTCTTATCTTTCAACATGGAAGTTCTGCAATGTTTCTAGTCATTTTGTTCTTCTGTCTCTATGTTTAGGCAGTTTTCCTGAATGTCTAGCTAGCTAGAAAGCTTTAAATTGCAAGGACTTTACTGTTAGTATTTCTGCTACTGTGAATTTTTTTTCTGGGAAACTTTATGCTTCAAAGGCTTCAAGGAGCTGAGCAGAATTCCATTGCTACTTTTCTTCTTAATAAGTTTTATGTCCTTTAGATCTAGACTTTCATTGTCACCAACACTTAGACTTTGCTTTGTGTCTACACATCAAAATATAAATGCTCCCTATTCCCCTTCACATTGATGAAGGGCATTAGAAGAAATTCTTTAAGGATTCGTGCCTAATGATCTTCAAATGGTTGGAAAAGTCTTCCTTATGCACGCATTCATACAGTGCATAGTATATCATTCCTTTATATCCAAGATTGAAAAAAGGATTTTAGACTGTGGACTGATGTCCTTTTTCAGATGCAACTGTATGTGGAAGCTGCTGAAAATACTTTTTAAAATTTTTTTTTTGAGTGTTCAGATAACACATGCTTGTATAATACCAGCCCTGTATAAGCCAGGTTCATTCTTAACTGTTAGAGCTGAGTATGTTTTGCCTGGGTATGTTTTGGTGAAGAAGTTCCACAGGCAGATGTGAGACATTTATTATCTTTGACAGTGAAATAGTAAGGAGAAGCTGGAAAGACAGAACAGAAATTCTGTTTGAATTCCAAGTTGACTGCCCTCAGTTTTGTTGTAAATATGCAATTCCAGTTTTATGCATTACCTTCCTGAAAATTAGTGAGACATATGAGAGCCAAGTAGAGGATAAACTTAAACATCAGACACTTGCAACAGCAAGGATTTTTTTTTTTGTTCAGTAAAATAGCCTGTGAAAAGAATGCTTAGATGCTCTTCACTTGAAAAGAGTGGATGTTTGGCAAAGATTCCTGTTCTTGTAGAGAACTGCATGGTTACAAAGGTCTTTTCTATCCCTGTTTTCTCAATATACTTTTTGGGGATCAGGTTAACTTTCCCTTGTGATCACTTGTGGAGGTATGTCCACTTCCATGTTCCAGCCAGTCATCACTTTTAGATCAACTTAACATGACTGACTTTATGATAAATCCATTACTCATATGTGATGAATTACATGCATGCGATGGATGGAGTCAGGCTGTTGAGAGTGTCCCAGTGGAGTACATGTATGCACATGGAGTGTCAAAAGTAATCCAAGTGATGAGAAGCCCATTTTTGTGTAATGGCTCTCTGAATGTCATAGATAACCCTTTAGTGTTAAAAATACTTATCATTAACTTTGTCTTAGTTGTCATTATGGCTCTCGTTTGAGATGTGACAACTTTTCTTATCCATCTTGGACTGAAGACAAACGCTTCCACCAATTCCTTCTACAGTTCTTAAATTGTTTTCAGTCGTAAATTTTCATGTTGCCTGGTTGATGAAGGCTGTACTTTAAGTTGTGTTATCTGTTACTAAGGTACTTCGACAATCTTTGGACAGACTGGGTCTAAGGAACATTGGCATCATCGCTGCAGATGGAGATTGGAACGTTTCAAAGGAGATGGTAGTTGATCCCTATCTTAATGATGCTGTTGAGGTAGTCGGGTAAGTGTGGGAGAAGGAAGACGTTTTACACATTGCTTATTGCTTCATTTCTGTAAGTAAGTCTTCATCTCTATTTTAAGAAGTCATATATTCTTATTTCATACTTCCTAGCCATTCCCAGTTTTGTTGTCATCATGTAAAATGGTGACTGATTACTCTTTGCTGTTTTCCTCTCTTCTTTCAGTTTAGTGCACATGTAAGGTAACCTTGCCACTCTTCCATCATTTCAAGTGTTCATTTAGGAACTATATTTTCAGCTTCTTATCTTAGCACTAGTGAATGGCAGGAGACTTCTAGCTAATCTGCACACACATCTTCAAAGTCAGAAAAACTTTAGGACTGAATTCTTGATCTGCAATCAGTTTTAATTTCAGGTGAACTTGAACTATCACTCTGGGACTTCCCACACTTGCAGCATTCCTGGTTATCTGTCCTTTGCTTGAGATTTTTCTGGTCATATCCTAAAGCTAGGAGTTTTTGTTTGCTGCTTATATCTGGTAACAGATAGTATTAGAAAGGCACACACAGACAGGGAAGTAGAAGTAAAAACAAGCATCCAAAGTTTTTTTTTTTAAACTAATACAACAGTCTCAATTTTAGCAGCTAAGAATTCCCACTGTTCTAGTTCTAGCAAATGGCAACTTGATTGTTTGCTCACACTCTTGCTCCATAATACACTTTCTTACTACCTTGCTTCTGTCAACTGGCTTGATACTTATTCTGCTACTCTTGCTTTCTTGGTAATCTCTGATTTCTGAAAACTTTAAATAGGTTTTCAAAAATTATGTTCCCAGTGGAAATGACCTATATGTGTATAAATTGTTCACCTGTATTACATTTGTTAACTTGCTTACCTCTGTTAGCCTTACTGCAATGACAACATGCTTGTGGTCTCTAGTGTATCGTTTAACCTCATCTATACATAAGAGGGTGTGATATGCTCATAATTGTTTAAACTAATACATGGTTCAAAGGTTAGAGCAAGTCAGTTAAGCAGGGATTTTATAAAAGAAACTGCTTGCATATCTGTTGAGCTTATAAATACTGATCACCTGGAAGTGGCTGCCTGATAAATACCAATTATAATGCCAGCATTGAGTAACTAATTTGGTTTAAAAATTCATGACTTAGGTTAGGCAAGACTTGCACCTCAGCGAGTTAAAGTGCATTAGGAAACGTTTTAGTTATGATTTCCGTGCCAATGAAACTTCCAGAATGAATCCCCTGAGTGCGATTTCTTCTTATTTCTTTAAGAGCTTGACAGAATCAAAGCTAGGAGTACCTCCTTTTGTTTGTAGCATTTAGAACTATGGTGGTTCTTTAAGTTGAAAGTTCTTTTTGTCAGTTTTTTTTCTTGAATGTCATACAGATTTTTCCCCAACTCCCCTACCCCTGCTGATCACAAAAAATGAAGAGTTAGGAGAATATTTCCTGTGCAGTAGTGTTGTTATCTATCAAGAAATTAAGGTTAGTACAAAATGAGAACACCATGTTTCTCAGCCAATGCTGACTTTAAGGCACCAACTACCAGAGTTCTTGCTGACCTAGGAAAAGATGATAATATTTAGGTGTCTGTCCTTCAAATGCTGAGGTTCAGAAAGCTGCTAAAAGTACACCCTATCTGTATGTCTTTTAGATAACCATGTCTAGTTGTTTGCAAAATCTGCTAGTCAATCTGTTTTCCTAAGTAGTCTTAAATTCTTTTTTCAGAAGTCCTTTCCTGTACGTTGTGCTCTTTTCAAGTATTACTCTGTCTGTGAGTTTTTCATAGTTCTTCTATTTTGGAATGGAAATCTGGGATTAAATTTATATTTTTATTTAGAAATTATCAAGATAATTGAAATGATTGCTTTGGCATACATTCACAAAAAGTAACTGACCTTTCCATTTCTTTGTGTTTCCTTTAATTTTCTTTTTTCCTTTCCTTTCTTTTTCATATCAGGTAATTTTTACCTTGATACCATTGCTCCACATGGAGCTTTATCCCTGCCTAAAATACTGTTTGCAATCTGAAGCATATCTAAGGTAGATTTAAGGTAAATTTTCTATGTCTGGTTTTTCTCTTCTGTATTTGCTGTCTGCTGGCTTGTGATTTGAAAGATAGAGGACTTCATATTTTCTCATTAGAACAAAGGCTACCCAGCTATTATCATTCAGTGTGTTTCAATTTCATTGGTTGAAGGAGTGGTCTTGAACATATTGCTTGCCATTGTTTTATAGCAATAAGTTGCAGCACTTGCCATTGAAGACATGAATTTTGTTAGAAGAAGAAAAGAAAAAAGCCTTTATCTGCTACTAAATCAAATTACTTACCCAGTATTTGTAAAGTGCTTGAAAATGGAAAAAATAATATAATAATGTAATGTAGTTAGCTCAAGTCTTAAACTGTGTTATGTTATGCTTCCTTATTTTGTTTGCAAGACCATCTTCACTACTGTCATAGAATCATAGAATGGGTTAAGTTGGAAGGTACCTTAAAGATCATCTAGTTCCAACCCCCTTGCCATGGGCAAGGACACCTCCTACTAGACCAGATTGCTCAAAGCCTCATCCAACCTGGCCTTCAACACTTCCATGGATGGGGCATCCACAACTTCCCTGGGCAACCTGTTCCAGTGCCTCACCACCCTCATAGTGAAAAATTTCTTCCTAATATCTAATCTAAATCTCCCCTCTTCTGTTTTGAAGCCGTTACGCCTCATCCTATCACTACATGCCCTTGTAAAAAGTCCCTCTCCAGCTTTCTTGTAGGTCCCTTTCAGATACTGGTAGGCAACTATAAGGTCTCTCTGGAGTCTTCTCTTCTCCAGGCTGAACAATCCCAACTCTCTCAGCCTGTCCTCATAGCAGAAGTGCTCTAATCCTCTGATCATCTTCGTGGCCCTCCTCTGGACTCACTCCAACAGGTCCATGTCCTTCTTATCTTGGGGACTCCAGAGCTGGACACAGTATTCCAGGTGGGGTCTCAGCAGAGCAGAGTAGAGGGGTCTCAGCAGAGCAGAGGGGCAGAATCACCTCCCTCAACCTGCTGGCCACGCTTCTTTTCATGCAGCCCAGGATGCGGTTGGCCTTCTGGGCTGCAAGCGCACATTGCCAGCTCATGTTGAGCTTCTCATCTACCAACATCCCCAAGTCCTTCTCCTCAGGGCTGCTCTTGATCCATTCTCTGCCCAGCTTGTATTTGTGCATGGGATTGTCTTCCTATGTTATTTTGATGGGTTCTACTTCTGTGTTTTTATAGCATATATTCATATTACTTTTCTCCCAGGATGTATTATGGCTCAGTACTACATCTTCTGTGCTAGACGTGGATTTTGTTTGCTGCTTTAACAAGCCTAGCTCTATTTGTCAAGTCTTTGTTAAAGGCCTGTATGCCAGTACACAATTAGACTTGAATATATTCCACAATATTTTTTTTCTGATGTTTATCTAGAAGTAGACAAAGTGAAAATGTTTTTCCATAGTTCTCAATGATTTATGTTATTTTTGACTTGTAAGCCATTATTAGTGGACAGTAATTGTATGTTGGGTGGTAGAAAAAAATCTGCTTTTGTCAGTTTTTATTTACCAGACAGAATAAATCATATTTAATTTCTAGTTGATGTAGCATGAATCTTTTCTAATACAATGATCAAGTAGCAGAAACAATTTCTGCTATTTCAGTTTATCTTTTTTTTTTTCTTTTCTGTCTCCTAGTGTCTGTTATTTAAAAAAAACCCAAAGTTATGGTAATTCCTAATGAACAAAGAAGATGGGTGACGTATTTAAGAGCTATTTGTCAATGACTATGGCTTTTATGTAAGGGGTTCTTGTTCTGTTGATTTTCATCGTTAATATAGTTGCAATTTTAGAGGAATCATTAGTCTTATGATCTAGGAATGCTTTTTCAGTTCGACAGGAAGAACAAGTTCAGTTCGCTGTTACTTGCTCTTTCTGAGGTAGAAAACATTTGCTGTAAGAGAAAGATGAATTGATTTGTCCAAGACTATGCTAAGCTGGTGGAAGAATAAAGATTAATTATAGAAAATACTGTCTTCTAGATTTGTTTTATGATTTTGGAACAAGCTGCTTTTACCACGATTTTAAACAGGATTTTTGTGTTGCATAGTTCAAAGCACAAGCTGTAACTGATCTTAAACCATAATATTTGTCTCAATTAAAAACAATAGATTTTACTGGTAGAACAGCCTTGTCCTTTTTTTGTGTGTGTCTTGTATCTGTGGATGTTACCTATAATTAGATAGAATTATTGACTGACTTGGTTTGCACGGGACCTCTGGAGGTCATCTGTTTGGAACCCCCTGCATCAAGCGAGTGCAATTAGATCATGGTGCTGAGGCTTGTTCAGCTTTAATGTCTTCACAACTCTTTTAGGCAACTTATTCTGTGTTTAAGTATACTCAATGCTCTTTTTTCTTTTCTTATTTTGTTTTCCCCACTCCCTTTTCTTTTCGGTTCTTATACCTAACTGAATTTTTCATCAGTCCACAGCCTGTGCTGTTGCAAGGGGTTATTCTGTCCCAGGTGTAGGACTTCATGTTTGCATCTGTTGAACTTGGTGGGGTTCCTGTCACTGCTTTTTCCAGTCTGTTAATTCCCTCTAAATAACAGCCCTCCTTTTCAGTATATAACTGTTTTTGTGGGTTAACCCTGGTAGGCACCTCAGCCCACACAGCCACTCGTTCACTCCCCCTTAATGGGGTCGGGGTAAGAATCAGAAGGATGAAAGTGAGAAAACTTGTGGGTTGAGATAAAGACAGCTTAATAGGGAAAACAAAAGCTGGGTGTGCAAGCAAGGCAAAATGTGAACTTCCTGAGTTTTATTAAAGACATCAAACAGTATTGGCCCTAATATCAGCCTATGGGGACATCGCTAGCAATCTGTATCCAGGTTGGACTTTTCTGTCCACCTTGGTGGGAGACTGCTAAAGTCAAGGTATATGATATCCACTGATTTCAGCTGGCCTGCTCAGGTAGTCGTCTTGTCACAGAAAGCAATCGTGTTTGTCAGGCATGATTGGCCCCTGGTAAATTCATGCTGCTGTTCCCAGTCATCCTCCTAGCCTTCTTGTGCTTGGAAGTGGCTTCCAGGAAGACTTGCTCTATAACCTTCCTGGGGACTGAGGCTAGATTGATGGGCCTGTAGTTTCTCATATCCTCCTTCGGGAAGACAGGCATTAAAACTGTTTTTCCTCAGTTTTTCTCATTAGGAACCTCCCCTAATCGCTAAATACTTTAGCCTTTGTATGTATGTTAAGTCTGCAAACCAAATACTGCCTTATTCTAATGCAAGATGTAACAGGACAATACAGTGCAGAAGTAATACTAACATTATGTTCAGACAAAGTTTTTAAGACTTTGGGGAAGGAAATCTTGATGTTTTAGGCTACCGTCGGACTGCACATAAGCGAGTTCACATTCTGATCTGTGGAAAAAAAATCTTGCAGCACTGTTTCCTGTAGGTAGTGTTCCCTGTTAGAGAAGATTATATGTGGTAGAAATATACAGGATGATTTGAAGGTAGTTAGGCATTTGATGTTATCTGAATTTATAAGTACAACAAACTCTGTTTAGGGGACCTCTGGACTTCAAGACCTGGTCTTACATGACATTTTAGATTTGTTTCATTGGCTTTCAAGGCCTTAAAATGTCTCTAGGGAAGTGTACAGTGGTTGCAATTTTAAAACTTGAAATAAAACACTGTTGAGTAATAAGGTGTGTATGTGTCTGGTGTTTTTCTTGTTTCTTGTGTTGGTTGTGTTTAGTAAGAGCTGATCTCATTTGTGTTGCTTCGCTGTTAAACTGAAAGAGTTGATTAGCAGGGATAATAGGGGGAATCAACTCCTTTCCTTAATTAAATGTTTACTGTGCTTTCACAAGTTGTCCTTGCCCTGTATGTGGTCCTTGTAGCCTAACCCTCAGCATTGTAACATGTAAGTGGCTGATCTGCAAATAGAGTATCTTGCATGAAATGTGATATGCTTTGTCTTTACTGCAGATTTGTGGGTGTAAGAAAATAAGAATGAAATGTTTTTCATTTTTCCTTTTGTTATGTACTTTGGTGTTTGGCATGGTAGAGGAAGAAGGTCTCCTTCTTTGAAGGCACTTTGTGCTTGACAATCTATTACATTTTGTGTTATGTGACAATTGTTGTCCAATTGAGAACAAGAATTGGAACATGATTTGTTTTGAAATGTGTTCAAATAGTGCTGAAGAAGATGCTGCCTTTCCCAATACAAATTTTTAACAATTTGAAAAACATTTTCTTGTTTCTCCCTTCTCTCTGTTCATTGCTTTCCTTTTTTTTTCCAAAGCTGTTGAGATACACATTGGATAAGCACGATCTGCAGCAGGTGAGGATCATAGCCAGCGATAGACTGTGGGAGCCCATTTCCTTTGTCTTGCTGCTTGACTCTGAGCTCCACGGAGCGGTCGATGTGATTGGGTAGGGGGTTCTCTCTTTTTTTTTCTTTCCTCGTGGTTTGTTCATAGTTTGTCTTCATCTTGCTTATTCATAACGAGCACAGCCAAAACTTTACCTCTCTATACCCTTACCTGCAATGAAAGGATTGATACTATAATATTTCTTAATAACCCATACCAAATCATTCTGGTTGTTTTTCTGGTGACAGCCTCAACCCTTTATTTGAATCATGAGTCTCCTATCACGTGGAAGATTCCTATTGGCTGTGGTTGCACTTTTGATGAATTGAAGGTTTTTTTTTGGACAGCCCTGTTTATTCTGAGGGTTGTTTTGGTTCCTGTATTTGGTATGCAAAAAGTGCTTTAGCTTTACAGCTTTGTATACAGCCTTGTATTATTAACTTCTACTGGTCTGTTACAGATATGGGCGTGATCCAGAAATGAATTGGGGCTATGATTCTTTTTTTTTAGTTACAATAACGTCTTGATTCGTAGTTCCTGTTTTGTTTTGATGGGAAGGTTGTATTTGGAAAACATGCAACCAGCTGTCTTGTTTTTCTAGTTCTGGGTTTCATCATATGATGCTAATATTTTGCAAAAGTAGGAGACTAAATTTGACATTGATTACTGACTTGTCTGCTGAATGGATATTCATATAAGACTTGCTCATTAAAATTTAGAGCTACTATAAAAAGAAAAGTTAATTATTATGTTCCATAAACTTGCCAGACCCAATCACATGCTTCAAATGTGGCTGTTCCTTACTTCAACTTGAATCTTTTTCATTCATCTTTATATATCTGACACCACAGGAGGTGTAGAAGGCTTTCCCTCCAAATAATATGCAGTCAGTGTCCCCCTCCAAATCAATCCATCCCCTCATTCTGAACAAGAAAAAGTATCCTGACATTTTTTTGCAAGTGGAGTCTTTGATCATTTGTGGATCAACAAGTGAAAGCAATTGTGAACTCACTCGGATCAGATACAAAGCCACTGTAGTTACCACGATCCCAACATAGTGAGCATACTTCCTTTCTGGGTTTTGGCAGCTGCAAGTATGCACCCAGAGTCAGTTCCTGAAGTGCAACGGTTTTTATGCTATCTTACTAAGCTGTATTTGCTTAACTCTTTGCAAATGTAAGTTTTACGTCCCTACTCTGATTCAGTCTTAACAGGGAGATGAAATAGTCTCTCGTGTAATGGATAACCAGTTGGCTACTGGACATCTAGTGGTGCACATCTCATCATGGTATCTTTTAAAAAAAACAATTGTTGGCTTTCTTTTTTTATTTGAAAAGTCTTTCAGATAGCTATGGTTTTACATGAATGCACATCGAATCAGTTTTGGACTTGGTAACATAACCTGTGATCTATGAGGTCTCTCATCAGACAAGCTGGATGGGAGATTAGTTAAAGCTGCTACTTTTGTTTTATTTTGCACTATTTGCATCCAGGCTTCATCTGCAACATACTGTAATGGCTAGAAATTAGAGGGAGCCCTGAAGACACACTGTAAAACTATTAATAGATGTTCACTCACATAGGAATGACACAGGTCATCATAGCTCTTTATAATGTGATATTTCCAAACAGCTTTTCAGAGCTATTACAGTTACATCAATTTTACCAGTGAAATGAAATATAATGTATTATAAACAAGTATTACTCCTGCTTTGAACACATTTAAATTACATTGTAGCTCTTGAAAACAATGTTTTTCACGGATGGGCTTGCAAATTCCATGGTTTCTCATAGTAGTACTTTAGATGTGCTACTTGTTTGTAACACAGTTAAACCAGTTAGATTCTTGTATTCTATACAGTTAGAGACCAAGCTATTCTGACTGTACGTGTTGAAAATTTACACCCCCCACCGCCTGCTCTTCCTGTTGTTAATTGAAAGAAAATAGGAAGTATTTAGAAAGTGTCAGTGAGTTTAGGCGTAACAACTTTCATTTTCACCTAACATAAATTTAGTATGCCATTAGGTGACAACTCAGTTTTTTTGGTTAGCAGCATCAGTGTTCTTAACCAGATCTGTTCTAGATACACATTTGGCTGAATGTAAGTGTCACAGAAAACCAGACCTTTTAAAGAAATTTGTTTGACCTAGTTATGCCCAAGTTAACAACCTACGAAAAACAATATGATGTTGTGACATTACTCCATGATGGAATCATGCTGTGATGCCTGTCATAGTGGGAATGCAAACTGTCCCAAGTCCTTCCCAGGCCTGTGTGCTGATGCAGAATGAGAAGTAGGAAAGACAGTGTTGTTAGCTGAGAGGTTCTGTTTTCTGGAGATGTTTTGGAGAACCTCAAAAATCTAGTTTTCATATGTAGTGCTTTTCTGCAAAGCTGCATTGTAGCATATTATACAGGCTGATCTTTTTTTAAGATTTATTTCTACAGCCTTGTACTGATGCATGAGAGAAAAATGGTGGAAAAACCTGCTATTTCTATCCTGATTTTCCCCTTTGGACCATTGCTATATGCAAAACAAAAAATAACACAAAGTTTTTCGTTTGGTTGGTTTTTAACTAAGTTATCCAAATGAAGTCACTGTGGGCAATTGTGCAAAGCAGTATTTCCAGTCCATAAGTAGAAGAACTTTTCTTGATTGATGTTGCTTTCTTAATACATCTGATTTAGTTTAGCTGCCCTACTATGGCAACTGTGGATTTTTTTTTTCCCCACTGGAATTATATTGCTCCATCATCTGCTGTATAAAACACGCTCAATCTCATAATAGTAAATATTTTAAGAATACTTTGTTACCACTCTTAACAGCTAGAGGCCCTGATGATGAACCAACTGTCTGCTGGTTCCAGAGAGACTGAAAGAAGGGAACAATGAAAATATTTTTTTAATAAATGACAGTGGTTTGAAGAAATCAAGCACTGATAGGAATAGCTGTTGGTAAATTCTTCTTTTGCAGTGATAAGAGGTTTAAACTTATGTGTCACTTTCACTTCTGTTGTAATTCTGTTCCTACTATTCCTTTCATTACCTTTTCTCCACCAAGATCCATTCTTTTTCCCTCTTTCATGATGTACACCACTTTTTCGTCTCTCTTTGAAATGGTCTTCTGTTATTGTGTGTCTGGCTCTCTGCTCTTTTGAGCAGAGAATCCAAAATTCCACTGCTTCTGCTGAAGCATCACATCTATAAGAATGATGGATAAACTCTACTCCAGTTCATCTTTTCAGGCAGCAAGAAAGGTAGGTGTTTAGGAGTCTGTTTTTTCCTGAAACATTAATCAGGACATTCGAGCCTCTCCAAATGGTAGTGGTCCTTGAGTGGACCAATTATTTCCTGAGGGTAATTGGAGTATAGTTGCTCCTTTGTAGGAGTTTTCATTTCCAGTGAAGTAAAAAGATTGTTTTCACTACTGAAGGAGCAGAGCATGCTGTTCTAGACACAGCTAATCTCCTGTTCTTTGCTGCACAGCTTTTGTTAGTAGTTGAGGCTATAGAGTGGCACAAGATGTCTAAAAGAGGGCTTTAGCATGATCTAGTGTTTTCTTTAAGTATAAATTACATGGAGTTCAACAAATCAGCACATACTGGATGTGAAAGCCTTTGGTAGCAAATGTTTATTTTGTGCATTTGAGTGGGCCTTTTTAAAGTATACACTCTACACTGCTATTAAAAGTTTAAAAAAAAAAAAAAAAGATTGGTGTAGTTTTTTTTAAAAAAGTTAGTTTTCATATGGAATAGAAGTTATGCACTCTTTAGTCATGCCCAATTTTTCAAGGACTAATCTAGATATTAATGAAAGTAAAACAAAACCCCTTGGTTAACAGCAGTGTAAGTGAAAAGCAAATATAGTGTAAATTGTGTTTATTAGCAGAAATAGAAATTGCATCTAAGAGCAGAGAAAAACGATTCATTTCTCAACTAGTGGTGAAAGTGTTTTACCTGATTGCATACCAATGGGACAAAACGAGAATGTGGTAAGTGTGTGGGCTTTAAGTGGAGCATAGATGTCAATAAAGATACACTGAAGGAGTCTGCCTCTAGAACCTGTGTGTTCTCCCTGGAACTTTAATCCTGTTTATCATCCCTATTTTTTTCCATTTTATTTCCATAGCTTTTAGTGAATCATTGCTGCTCTTTGTACTTCCAGGTTTTGATTTTTCTTTTTGTGATAAGTGCTCTTTCTTTTTAAAATATTATGTAGGGCTCACTATCCTGGAACAAAAACAGTGCCAAATGCCTTACTGACTAAGAAGAAACTGTGGTCTTCGGAGGATTACAGTACTTTCAATGATGAAGTAGGTGCAGGCTGCTGGGCTCGGATCCTGAACCAAAACTATGTGAATGGAAACATGACCGCGTAAGTGCTGTGCACTGTTCCTCACTTTCACAAATACATATGTAAGAATTGTTTTAGGTACTATATAACACATCCATCTGCTATGATAATGTTGTAGGGTAAACTGAAACTCTCTCCACTGTCAGTCTAAATTCAAATATAGTAAGGTATGAAGTCAACTGTCCCTACCTCTATCTGGGGTAGAAGCCCCTCAAGTTATACTGTATTCATGTGTTACTGTTCCACAGTATCCAATGGTTTACACGGCTGAGTTCAGATGCTTTTGAGACTCTGACAATATTCGTTAAAAAGGGAATGTTCTTAAGAAGAACTAACAACATGAAAAATATTGGAGGAAAATAATGATAAAGCTAATTTATCTGTATTTTTCTTAGGGTCTTTATCAAGTTATTTGTCTTCAGTAGACAAAGTAGGTATGGATGTCATTATCTAGTTTTTTCTATACAACTTCTTTCTCAGAGTCCATTCTAAAACTTGCTGTAGTCTTTTGCTATGTTTACTGTTTCCTGCGCATTTCTTTCCAAACTGAAATCTGGAAGAAAGCTGCTCTATTTATTGGGAAATTACATAACTCACAGTTTTAGAAGAGAGTAGAAAACACACTTTAATGTTTCCAGTGCAACAACTGCTAATCTGAAAGGAAAAAAAAAAATCTGATTAAAGAAAACATAGACATCAAGATATAAGCATAATTGAAGTTTTTAGTTTTTATGTAACTTCATTTTGGAACAATAAAGAGAAATGCTTTTCATCTGAAATGCTTGAAACAGAGCACAAAGCACTTGGATACTTGTAAAGGGAAGATTCTTGAGTCACGTGGTTTCTATGAATCTTCTATCCGCTCTGCAAGCTGAAATTTTCAAACAGATGAATATTTCCTGACCATTCCAGTTGCCTCTTGACTCTCATATACTTTAATAACTTACCTTAGGGTCTTTCTTTTCCCTTTTTTTTTTCATTTGGACAAGCCCTTTGTAATTATATATGCCTTATTTGTTTAGCAACCTGACAGCAAGACCTATGTATTGTATTTAAAAATTGTTGTGGAATAGTTCCAAGTCCATATATCCAATATTGAAGTTATCTTGGCTTTTATATTGACTTCCTGATGAAAGGCACCTTATCTTTCTGCTAGGCTCATTTCCTTTGAACTTCTCATTTCCTTTGAACTTTAGTTCCCTACATTCCATTTCTAAGTTTGAAACTCTGCAGAACAAGCCACTTTTGTAGGATTTCAGGATCTTTTCTGAAATGCATATATAGTGTGATAAATCTATGGCAATGACTTTAGAATATGAGGCCTTTGCACTCATCTGTATGCAGTAACAGAACAGCATGCCAGCTTTTGCTTTCTACATAACTGCATTAAGGTCCTAGCAAAAGATATTCAGTGAAGACCAAATCAAAAGACCTGAATTAATTAGCCTTGTCAGTGTCCTGACAGCTTCTTGAAATGGCAGCAACTCCTGGAGGATGGCTGGTTAGCTTAGTTATCTGTTCATTATTTATATGGATAAAGGAAGCATTATTTTTTTTACAGTAGTACTTCCACTGTCCCACCCCTCCATCCCCACCCCCTCCCATAAAAAAAATTACCAGCAGCAAAAACCAGCCAACCAAAAAAAAACCCCCAAACCACTTCGAGAAAAAGCTGTAAACCTTCATAACTTAATTTTTTTCCCTCTCCAAAACAGGAAGAAAAGTAAATATGAATGGAGTCTTTCACCTTCAGTGCACATTTCCTTTAATGTGCAACTTTTTATGTTGATATAGCCAGAGAATGTATCATCAGTTTTGTAAGAAGTTCTCAATTCTGGAAGTTGATTGGTTTTATTTTCCTCTCCCATGTTGGTGTTTTGTTTTTTTTTTCTCCTGTAGCTGGAAAGATTTTTTTTTTTTTTTTTGGTACGCTGGAGAAAAGAGGAATAAATTCTTGTACTAAGTTAATCTAATACTATCCATATGAATGGAACAAACAAACCTGTTTTTCTTCCAGAACCATTGCATGGAACTTGGTGGCTAGTTATTATGAAGAGTTGCCCTTTGGTCGATGTGGATTAATGACAGCACAAGAGCCATGGAGTGGCCACTACAGAGTAGAAGCTCCTATCTGGATTACAGGTAAAAAATTTATCGGTAAAAGTGTGGTGATCTAACGCAGAGCATAACTGTATTTTCCAAGGCCTTTATTTATTTAGTGTTTTTATGTATATTATTTTTTGTACCAAATTAAATTATTTTTGTGGAAAGTTTTGTGAATACTTTAAAGAAGAGGAAGAAAAAAACTCCTTTCAATAGAAGGCAAAAAGATCTAGTAGCAAGGGAACTGTTAATACTTGACCATTAGATACAGTGGAAATAAATAAACTACTTAAGCCTTTTATAGCTGTTACTATTAAAGTATTTTGATCTGAAGTGCCCATAAAGGTTAGTGTACTTTCCTAGTTCCTTTCCATCTTTTTTTTTTTTAATCCTTAAGTAGACATGTAATACCTCTCAATTTGAGAAAATGGAACAAAAAACCTCTGTATTCTTGTCCTGCTTGAGATTCTTGGCTTGTGTAAGTCAGCATTTCCTTGTGCTTGGGAAAAAAGGGAGTATGTTCATATAGTGTCTATGGACACATGGATTCACTGACTACTCTGTAGTCCTCTTATGTTTTACTGTCTTTGCCACAGTTTAATAGAGCAGGTAGCATATGCAATGCCATGAAGGAGTAACAAGGTGAATGCTTTCATTGTTATTCTTTTGCTAGTTACCTGTATATGCAAAAACAATAAAAAACAATGCTCATACTGTCATAAGAACAGTTCAGAACAACTGAGCAGTTGTTCATAAAATTGCAGAATCACAGGGGTTGGAAGGGACCTCTGAAGATCATCTAGTCCAATCCCC
>VYXH01008605.1:25079-36567 GCA_013397275.1 Burhinus bistriatus
TTTTATATTATGTTTCACTGTAGTATATGGTGGAAACCCTTCAAGTGTGGCATTCTAGACTTGGTTTTGAATCTGGAAACTCTAGTCTTTTCCAGCAACTCCACCCTGTAAAGGTAAGTTGATCAGTTTTAATTACAGTCTGTTTCTTCCCCCTTTGTTAGAACCCCTGGACTTTCATGCCTAAACTGCCTAATTAGGGAATGTTTTATTAGCTCCATTAGACTACAATTTTATTAGCTGTATACAAGCTTACCTGGAGGTAGTAAAGAATTTGGTGGAAAGGGGTTTTCAAAATAGCTTAGAGATATTAAATACTGAGGCAAGAAGACAAGATTTTTGCCTTAGATCAGGACTTTAGAGGATCTCCTTTAATTCAGCAACTTGAGTATTTTGTTATTTAGCTGTTTGATTTTTGCAACTTTATAGCTTTCTTTAATTCCAGGTGCAGAAGGGAAGTTTTTCTTTAGATCTAAACACGGATGAAGTCTACACTTTAACCACACTCAAGACAGGGCAGAAATGTGGTTGCCCAGAGCCTCCACCACCTCATCCCTTTCCTTCAAGTTACAAAGATGATTTCAATATTCGTAAGTCAGAATTCTCTTATCCAAAAACTTAATTCACACACAGGTATAGTCTTAATGTAGAAAGGCAATAACAATTATTTTATTTGAGTCCTCTAATGTAAGTTACATGAAGTAGTCTGAATGTGTGCTTTGTTTTTCTTTGTTTATACCTGCTTCTCCAACAACTTACTTCACTTGCAATGGGATGTATTTAATTCTATGTCTTAACTGGGTGGTCACTAACAGTTTTAAAATTCTTTATGCAAAAGATATAGCTCATAACTATACTGAAGTAGTTTTTGGAAGGAAGATAAGGGAGAAGGTAATTTACTTTGTTCATGTGTTTGCAAAAACTGGGGTCTGCTTAAAAACAAAACCAAAACTAAAATCCCTTGCAACTCCCCAGACTTCAGCTTCGGAGACTGTGCTTTGATAGAGTAAGTCAAAATTCTGGAGAATATTTTCAGATGAAATTTCTGAAAACGAGTACACAGAAGAAAAATAACATTTTGGTGTTGGTATGTATTTTATTTTCTGAACAGGTAATCCACCTTTCAGTGAAGCCCCGAATTTTGCAGATCAGACAGGTGTATTTGAATACTTCATAAATGGTTCTGACCCAGGAGATCATGTGTTCACACTCCGCCAGGTGGTGGTTCAGCGACCCATCACTTGGGCTTCTGATGCAGACCAGACCATCAGTCTCATAGGAAATTTTCAGTGGTATGTAAATACTATTTTCTTGCGACATCTGGGGAAATGTCCTCCTTAATAGTCTGAGTTATGATCAGTTAATCTGTCTCAAGCCTCAGTTCTCTTGGACAGCGGACTTTTACATTCAGACGCTCTGTAGACATGTAGAAATGATGACTTAAAGGGACTTCCAAAAGTCATTGAGCCCTGCTCAGGGCTCTTCCCAACTCTAAGAGATCACCTGTGTCTTTGTCTAAATGAGTCTTAAAAACATCCAAGGATGGAGAGTCCACCACATCTCTTGGTAGCTTGGCCCACTGCTGCACTGTCTTAGAAAATTTTTCTTTTTTTCCTAATGTCCTCCTGAGCATATTTTTTCCAGCTGGTTTTTCAGAATAATGGATCTGGGTTGGCATACTAGAAATACCGAGTCAAAATCTTAATTCAAAGTGTTCACTGAGTTTCAATACACTTTTAAATGAAACAAAAAAAATTATCCAGTTTAAATTACCTAGTTTGGGTTGTCTTGCTCGATTGTTAGTGATTTTGATCAATCTCGAATCAGTGAGTCTGGGAGTTGAGTATATTTGTTGCAGACTGCCATCTTCTGAGCAGTTCCTAGAATTGCATGGATTTGATTCAACTGCTACTCAAAACAGTTTTATTTCTGGGTAAACGTAACTGAGATTTACTGGTTTGTTAAGAGTATGGTTATGATTGCAATTCTTTCTAGGAGGTATAATGACGGTAATTTGGAATCAAGCAGCATTTTAGCATAATGTTTATTAAAATTAAAAAGCATTTGGGAAAGAGCCTGTTAACTAATTGGTTTAGTGATAATTGAGGTGTAATAAAACTAATGCTTAAAACTTTTTCTTCTATTTGGAAGTCTAGCTTAAATTCTTTGATATGTTCTTTAAAATTGCCATTCTGTCAGGTTTTTTTCCACTTTGATTGGATCATTGATTCCGCAAATGCTTTTTCAGAACATGCTTCAAGGTTCTAATTTCTGGCCTGGACAAGTGATTGAATCCCTTTGCTATGAAGCCTGGAAGAATAACACCATCTTGTAGCTGGAGGCTGTTCTTCAGTTACCTGATGTTTTCTTCTGCAGTCCTCTGTTAAGCAAAGTCTTGTATTCCCCCTAGAATCAGCTTTCCCTCATTGAGTAGATCATATTCAGTGATCCCTATAACAGCTACACAGGAGGTATTGGTAAATTACTGTAGTGAGATTCCTAAAACCTTCCTATTATTTAATTTTTGTTCTATTTCTTTCTGAAATTTCATCTTGTTTTCAGAACCAAGCTTGCTTCCTTGAATATTCAGTTGTTTATTTAAGTTTTACTGATCTGTAACTTTTCATAATGATAGTCTTCAATTTCAAACCCTCTGTTTTGTTTGCTTTGTCCTCAGTTTAAGTCTCATCTTGGCCTGGGTAGATGTTTTCAACCATTAGTGCATGCTGTTGAAATACTGAAGCAGTCTTGCACTGAATTTCTCTGTGGAATGATATTAGACTGCAGTCATCAATGGCAATTTTATTATGATTAAATTTCAGGATTATTTAGTTGTTTTTAGTTTGAATTTTAATCTTGTGCTTGTGAAAGGTTTTTGTTTCTACTCCTGAATTTGTTGATGTTTTGCTCTGATGGTTTTATTAAACCTAGCTGTATCCTGAAAATATTACGATTTAACTCATTCTACATTGCTTCCAATCTCTTTATAATAGCTTAAGCAAGATGTGGGTATCTCTTGTTTAGTACATAGGAAGGCAAGAAAGAAGTCTTGTTTGTGTAATGAATATGTATCCAAGAATCTGATACTTCTAATAGCATTACATTAGAATTAAATCTGAGGTCGTTCTTACTGTTATGTAAGAGGTGGGGAGAAGAGTTGCTAAAATAAATATGATTTCGCTGTCAGCTGAGCTGATGTCAGAGTCTTCTCACATTCCATAAATAATTATAGATAATTAGAAACTTTCTAAATATGTGACCTTGTGGCTTTACCCATATTGCAAGTCCTTTCAGACATGAGATGTAGATTTCTAATTTGAACGTACATTAATCGAGGTAAAGAATGCCTTTAATTTTTATTGTTAAGTGGCAACTTTGAGGCGGGGGAAGTTGTGTAAATTTTCTAGGTGCCATTTGATTGTTCTGGCATTCCTTCACCTTATTCTCCGTTACAACTGTCATTATACGTATAACATGGTGCTTTACTGTTAAGCTGAAGTATCACCTCAGGAAAATCAAATAATTTCAACCTATTTGAAAATTTTGTTTAAAAAAAGTTTGTTTTGGCTTTTGGGCAAGAGGTTTGGATTACTTAGGACTTAACCTGTATTAAAAATCCTAGAGAAATGAAGATCAAATTTTAGCACATGTGGTACTTTGACCTTGAATCTTGGATTTGATTTAGTTATCTAAATGCAGCTTTTCATTTTGCAGACCTGAGAGTTTTTCTGTGGAGATGCAAACCTTCTGTGTGCTTTTTTTCTTGGTTTTTGTTTGTTTTTTAAATAATGAATTGAAAGTTGCTGACAATACACTTCATTTTGTTGGTGGTTTCTGAGAAGAATTGCTCTTCCTATGAAAATCTGTGGATTAACAGGGGAAGCAACTAGTCTAGACAAGTCCTGTGCATCTCACACCTGCAGGTCACAATTAAGGTTGCTAAGTCTTAAAAAGGTTACTGTACGAAATAGGTAATACTCTTCTCCCTACTGCCTGCTCAGAAAAATAGATTCATTGCTTGTTAAAACACTAAACTTCTCTTACAGGGTAAACATAACAATCACTTGTGACATCTACATAGAAAAACAACGTGATGGGGGTGTGTTTATCGCAGGAAGAGTTGACAATGGTGGGATATATGTTCGACGTACCAAAGGAGTTTTCTTCTGGGTTTTTGCAGATGGCACGTACAGAGTCACTGGTGACCTAGGTGAGCAGCTCTTTGCTAAAGTGGATACTGACATATGGACATGTCATTTTGATAGCCTTGATAAAAGTGACTAACATTCAGATTTTGTAATTCAATTTTCACCACTATGAATGTAACCCATTGTGCTCTAATGATGGCCCCATTTTCTATGTGAAGAGAGCATCCTGGTCCACTTGCCAGTTTCAGTTTTCTGTCCGTGTCCCCTGTCCCGTCCCCCCCCCGCCCTGCTGACAAAACCTATTTTACGCTAGCAAATGTAAATTATTTTGCATTGTCAATGTACACTCTGGCTTAGGTGATGATGAGTGGCCTACTGTTTCCACAAATTACACGTTCTGCTGTTAGTCTAGCTCAGTGGAGTGAGAGCATATTTTACTTGTGATGCTAGCATTCATATGTGTTCATCTACAGAGCACTTGACAGGCACATGAAACAGTGCAAGTTACAATGCTTCATCCATAGCTAAAAGTTCTTTTTAATTTGCTTTGAAATAGTGGCAGGTTTTGTTCTTTAAATGCATTTCCTATCACTTCATGATCATAAATTAAAATTTTCAACAGTTTCTGATGAGTAAAATGCAACTTCTAGATCTACAGTATATCTAATATGAAGACAGTCTATAATGACCCGTTTCTCACTGTACTAGACCTTAAAAATAGTCTTGTCTTGTATTTAGTACCTGTAGTTTCTCATTTCTCCTTATTTTGTTTTTTCGTAGGTTTATGGGGTTTTTTTTCCTTTCCTTTTTTACCATGGATTGGTAGCATTAAAGAAGGCTTTACATTAGTTTCTCTTAACATACTGGTGCTCCCTAGGGAAACTTTGCACTAACTCAATAACAACTGAAGTTTCAGCTGTATGTAAAAACATACTCATGTTTAGGTTCGACTACAGTATTTACTTTTAATAAGATATAACAACATTACCCAATTAGTTTCTCAGGCTGTCAAAAATAATTTTTCCTAGATGAAATGAGAGGATTTTGATTAACCCTCTCATTATTTCAGACTGAGACACTTGTTACACAATATGATTATTTTTTTCTGTACAGCTATTTTCAGTGATCTTTATAGTTTTCTAGAAGGGAGCCTGAATGTTAAATTAACTTGCAGCTAAAACCGTCTGCTGAATAATTGAAGATTCTACATGTAGCACTTAATTTTTTTTCAGGTCTTCCATCCAGGTGTCAGTCACACCCAATTTTTGCTTAGGTTAAATTTTGACTATAACTAAGCAACATGGTAATGTGGCAACTCAAACCCTCTGATTTAAAAAAGTCCCAATACATAAACAAGCAGGTCTATAGAACAAGCAGAGCAATAGCTACTGTCATACTTCATGAACCCATACTCTCATTAGAGGGGAAGCCTTATCTCAGGCCAAATTCCCAAGACCGTTGGAGATTTCAGTGGAAAAACAGTCCTGGAAAAGCAGGAGAGTGCACTGATAATGCGTAGTCCAGGTTTGTGTGTTAAGCCTTCCATGCTGCAATTGAAATTGGTAGGATGCCAGTCCTGAACACTTCTGAAAAATAGGTATTATTTTCTTTTTGCTTCCTTGGTATTTATCTATCAGTCTCAGCGAAGGGGTGAAGTAACACTTTGCTAACCTTAAGCATGTTTTGCAGCCGGAGAAGAAATATTAATGAAAGGACTTTCTGGTGTCCGGGATAACATGTGGCACACACTTACTCTTAACATTCAGGTAAGGACACGGGCAAAAAGGTAGAAAACCAGTTATGAGACTTCCAGCCCTGAATGGTATTGACAAAACTGTGCTATACTATTGACTGTCTACTTGCATTAGTTTGCCCTATCTAAAACAGAAATATCATCTCTGTTATTTTAAACCAATATTAAAAAACCATACCAAGTTGTGCTGCCTGTATTTTTAAAGAGATCTTGAGAAACCAGAGAGGATATAGAAAATAACTGGAAAGATGTGTTGAAAGCTGGAGATAGAAGAGCTAGAGAGGCAAATCTTTTTAATTTAATGAAAAGATCATGACTTGACTTCCAGTTCTGAAGACTGTCAGTAAACTGCTGAGCTAGCCTGTTCTACAAATCTGGCTCCCACCAGTTCCCTTTGCATGCCTAGGCCTTGTATGTGGAGCTAGTTAAGGACTGGAGAACTCGAATGAGCTGCCATCCTTCTTTCTTATACCGAAAAAGCATGGGCATCGTGTTGCTGTAAAAATGGGCCACAGTTAATGAGAAGTCTGTCCACAGTTTTTCCTTCCCCCTCCCCGCTTTTGGCCATAGTCACTTGGTGAGAAAAGTAGTCCCAAGCTCTACTTTAAATATACCTGTGCACTTAGCAGGGTGTCACACTAGTGCAAGTAAGTAAAAGGCTTTAAGTTCCTCTGCTGAATTCCTAATCCATTTGGCTAATGTAACCTTTGCAACTGCAACGTGGCCTGAAATGTGAGGAAGCTTGAATCCTAGCTGGGGAGATCTCCTACTGAAGTAAACTCTCTTTTAAAATTATGCACTGAGTCTTTCCCTCATCCTAAAATGTCAGTGAATATTAGAAGCTGTTTTTTGTCTTTTGTGCTTTCACATTGGGAGACAAAGGGATGCTCGTGTCCGAGGCCTTTACTAGAATGGATGTAGTTTAGTTTTGGCTTTTGTATGCTACTCTTATCTGTAAAATGGGCCAAGACATTTGCTAACCTGAATGGGGTGCTGAGGGTGAACATAAATCATTCAAAACACAAAATAGCGGTAATTTTAAAATGATGAAGCTACAAGCTTCCATGTGTGCTGTCAAAGTATTTTGTACCAAACATACCTTTGATGTAATGACAGAAGTGCAGAGCCCTCTTTAAGAAAAATTCTCCCGCTGACTGCTTCTTGAAGGGCAGTCTTTGCTTTTATCTGTGTCTGTCTTTCAGATGAAGAAATACACATAAACAGAAGTACTTTTTTCTAAATACTGTTTAGTGGAATAGTGGCAAGATAAATTGTAACTTTTCCTGAAACTGTTTTTAATTTTAACGGCAACATGATAGTTAAAAGTTCTGCTGTCCCCTCTTCCTCTCAGCTTAATGTCTAAAATACATTTCTCTTTCCTTTTGACTTTTACCGAATTCTGCAGAATCACTGCCAGGTGTATCATATCCCTTAAGACAGTTGGGCTGTTTGAGGGAGCCTGACAGAAGTGGAAGAAGAAAACCAGTTTACCTTTTAGATTCTATGCTGAGTTTGCAAAGCTGTGAATTAGGGGACGATGAGCCCTTTATATATTCACTGTAAAGGCGTTATATCTGCTTCACAGAGCTGATAGGCGCTGGAGGATTCTATGCAATATTTAGAAGTGCCTCTGCATGGAAAATGTGTGAAATGTATTTGAAATTTGACTTGACATCTTTCTGCTTTGTCTTGTTTCCCATGTGAGTCGGCTCAGTGTCAACAAACTTAATCACTGGGTTTTACAAAGCTAACTTTTTCCTTTTTTTGACAGGGCACTTCTGCCTCAGGACTGTTAAATGGTTATCCACTCTGGGAGAATGTCACCATTTCTAAACCAAGTAATGGCTGGGCTGCCATTGGAACTCGCTCATTTGAGTTTGCACAGTTTGACAACTTTCATGTTGAAGCTACCTGAGATGGCTTTTGCATTTGGAGAACCCAGTTCTCATATTACTTTGCATAAGACCCAGTCCAGACTTGTAGGACAACTTAATGCTATGCTGAGATTGATCTGTTGGCGAGGAATCTGATTTCTATCCTTATTATTTTTTAAATGTTTACTTGAATAGGTATCAACATGACGGTAACTTTATCCCCCAGTTGCTGCGGGATTTTTGCCCTTTGATTTTGGGGGGTAAATTTTAGTTCAAGGTAACGATGAAAACAAAATAATGAATTTAAATCTCTTTTAATAACATCTTAACGTCCAGCTCACTTTTAAGATAACTTTAGAAGTTAACAGAAGCATCTCATGCTACACTTTTAACACTTACTTGATTGTGTCCCTTCCTTTCACTCTGAAAGAAAGAATTGAATGCCAGTAAGCCTTATGAGCCAGTGGCCCTATACTTTTGTAGGTCTGTCATTCTCAAATTTCATTTGGATGAAGTACCTAGTTTTTCTATAGTAAAAAAAAAAAAAAAATAAAAAAAATTTTTGTCTGTTGTTCTGCTACAGTCTGAGGCTAGACATTACAGTACTCCAAGTGCATTTGATTACTTCTTCCAACTTTCATCGCCAGCCTTAAAATAGATCATATTTTCAGTGGAATGGAAATGTGCCTCATGGCTGATCAGGCAGTGCAGGATGTGCCTTACTTCTAAACTACCTCCTCTTTCCAATGAAAGGGTTGAAATGGATGAAGAGATACTATAACTTGCAGTTCATTAATGGTAGCCTTGTGAGTGTTTTTGCATGGTGCAAAGAATAAAAACTTTGCATCATGGATGTTGGCAAGCAGAGTGCTTACTTTTGTTTTGGGTCATGTGTGGAAAAACTGGCCTTTTGTTCCCAGAAACCTGGGCAACCGTCTCTCACTTCTGATGGATCTAAAGCTTAGAGAAGAAAATAATTAAAGCATAACAATTTTGTTTAGCTTATTATGTTACTGTAGCGCAGAGGAGATATGGATACTATCACATCCTGGTATAAAAGAAAATAAAAAAAAAGTCTTTGCCTTTAAGAGCTTGCAGTCTGTTCATAAGGTCAGTGACAGCAGGTGAACACAGACAGAATTGCTTAGTGTGCCAGGCAATGGTATTGACACAATAGTGTCAGTTCTTAAACTTTTCCTAGGCATCACAGAGTAAAGTTCAGAGGGAATTTCAGATCCTTGGGAAAGCAGGGATTGTTTTGCTGTTGCTTCATTATTTTTTTTTTTTTTTCCAAGTTACTGTGCTACATTAAAAAAACTTCATTGGGAATACAATGCGACACCAAATGGGATTTTCAACACACATGTTCCAAATTCAGTTGGCTTCTGAATTTTTCTTGTTTGCCGTTGGTCAGTTTGAATGATGATGTCTATAGCCATAACAAAACATGCCTCCTGTGTCCATCTACTTTTCACATTCATGTCCTAATTAACAAGCAAGTAGTTCCACAGTCTTGATAGGGCACTAATAGCTGTATGAGGCTATCTGTAGCAGGCAATATCTTATCTTTGAGAAACAGATTTGCAGTATACTTTGATTTATACAGATTATTATTCTGATCCACTTTATTTTGAAGGCTGATTCCAGTAAGTGTTAACTTCAGTCTTCGAAGTTGTCATCTAATACAGAGTTAATGTAATACGAATCATTGCTGGAAAATTTTGTAAAGGTTATCTTCCAAATTAGCTTTTGGAGAAGAGATCTCAAAATTCCGTCTCTAATAAGTAAAAATGTTTTATCTTTTAGCAACTATACTGATACTGCTATTGACTGGTTAGGAATCATTCATATGTGGACGTTTCATACATGCTAGTAACCTTGAAAAACGGTCCAAACCACTAAACTTTAGAACTCTTGTAGAAGGCTTCCAGATATTAAATAACTATTTACTTAACTGAGTGAAAAATGAAAGCCGTTTTTTCACTTCAGTTTCATTTGATGGTTGAAGTATGGATGGAAATCTGTTCATTACTTGCTTGATTTCAGAATGGATGTCACTGGTAACTCCAGATGTGAAGGAATCTAATTTTAGGTCCTCATATTCAAGTAATATGAGTATAGGAGAAGTAGTTCTCAGAATAAACTTATTTTAGCTGTGATGGATTTTCCTAGTAGGATACTTCTTGGAGACTTCCTGGTAGCTTGTGTGCCTGCAAGCAGTATTTATGTAAGAGATCAGCAATGATGCAGTTAATCCAAAAGAGCTGTCCAGTTTTTTTACCTTTTAATGCACTAGTGTAATAAACTGTACTGTTATATTGTGTACTAAACACAATGTATTTTATCACTGGAAGTGTTGATTTTTTTTCTAATCTTAATTTATAATGGTAGAGGATTAAACTGTTACGAACAGAGTAAGTGATTTAATAGTGATATAAAGTTATTCATCTTTAAATGTCTGTAATTCTTCACCCTTCAGCAGGCTGTAATATGTTTGGCAATAACAAGCAGTCAGGTCTTTCACTGAGGGGTGGATTTATGTTGTTGATTATAAATACTAATCATTCCAAAAAGACAAATAAAACACTTAAAACCCCTTTGTTTGTGCAGAGTGCTTCTGTAAATGGGTCCTGGTTTTCTCCAGTAAGAAGCCAGATGGTTTGTCCGTTGTGATTCCTGATAAATGTGCTTGGCGTTAGCTTAATTATGTTGGAAGGGTTTTTCTGACACTGTGAGCAGCCAAACAGTCCGCATTAACAAATATCTCAAAATCCATATGTATTAGGACTTGTGCTGTTGATAAAATGATTTTTTTTACAGTGCTCAATATACATTTTACTTCTGTGTGGGTTTTTTCTTTTTCATTTAATTAAGGGAATTAAATTGTGTTTGAGGGCCAGTCATGCAAAACTGCTGAGTACTAAAGTCTTGTGAGATTTAGCTGAAAGTCTCTTTCTAGGTATGGAAACAGACAGTGCTGTACAGACGTACTTTTAAAGTTCAAAATGACGCTTCTTGACTTTGAATATCCTTTTGAATCTAGCTTCAAATGTGTGCTTTTTTTTTTTGTTTTTGTGTCGTCCCTGCCCCTCCCCCCCAAACTTAAGGTTTAAACTTTAAAAGGGGGAGAGAAATTCCATAGAGCTAGTCGTATTTTCCAGGCCATGATGCCAGTAGATATGAATTACCCTGGAAATACTGTCTTCCAGTAGCCATGTATGTGCTACCACCTATACAAACACTGCATCAAAATCAATTCTGTCATTTCTCTGCCACCCCAGCTTTGAGGTTAGGCATGATGAGCAGTTCTTGGGATTTTCAAATTCCTGCAAAACACCAGGACTCCTTTTCTTTAAAATTACAGGAGTCTCTTACTTCAGGCTACTGATGATGGTTCCTTTTGCAGCCACCTCCTGGTCTCACTGTATCAAAAGCAAATTTCCAGTTCAGGGCGGTAGTAGTTTCCTTTTTCCTTATGGAATTGGTTTTATTGCATAGTAGCAGCATGTTAGTTGTTTTCAGTTCATAATTTTTCATTGGCTTACCTCAGGTTTGTATCCAGAGTCCATATTCTGGAGGGGTGTGCGTATTACGAAAATAGCCACCATAATTATTGCTATCTTTGATTTCAGCAGCATGGCCAAAGAGGCACAGTGCTTGGAGACCTTATTATCCTCACTTTGATGTTTTGGGCTTTATTGGTGTTTTTTTTTTTT
>VYXH01008605.1:36631-47359 GCA_013397275.1 Burhinus bistriatus
TTTTTTTCCTTAAAAAACCCCTTGTAAGTACTGCATTCGTACAAGTCTAGCGCATGCTGGGAGTGTGTGTGTGTAGGAAGGTTGTTAAAAAACAAAACAAAACAAAAAACCAAAAAAACCCCCAAACCCCTAATTTTAAAAGACTGCTAGGCTTGTAGCGGAATCATCAGGTAGCTATTTTAAGGTTTTGAGCATATTATACTTTGATACTTGATAAGAAGAAATATCATGTACCAATTAACGTCGGGGCTTGATGAAACAGAGAAATAAAATACAAATGATTATTCATTTTCTTAACAAAGATATCTTGGGTAAAGTTTAAATGATTTTTGTGTGTGGCTGGAACCTTAGCAATCATCCTGTCCATATTGGTAATGTGTGGAAAGTTAGCATGATCAAGTTCCTCTTGCTACTAGATATGTTCCTTTGATTTATGCTCATGTGTCACAGAAACAATAAAGGTATTGTTTCTAGAATTTATGTTTTTTTTTAAAAAAAAAAACACCAACAAAAAGACCACCAAAACAAAAAAACCCAAACAAACCAAAACACCTACCAGCAACTGAGCAGAGGAAAACGTATGTTGCAGCAGTATTGCCAAGCTTTCACTGTGTGCCAAGATACTTCTGTGTGGTTTTCACGGTTGCTAAGACAAACAACTGTAAAACAGTATTTTTGCCCTCAAGGAATTAGATCTGGATAAGGTTAGAAACAGATGCAGAACCCAAACATCAGTTTTGTCAAGGGGCTCCAAGTAACTTTGCAACTAGTGTGTTGAACCTGTCCTTTACTTTTGTACACCCCAGGCTAAACCTCGGCATATCTCTGGAAACTGAAGATGAAAGTAACCTAAAAGTCTTTGTTAAGAGTGTTGACTTTTTTTTTTTTTAAAATGCTTTTTCTGTTGGTATCAAGTGTACCTGACTGTGAGTTAAAATTTCACTTAGAGCAGGAAAACAGGCATTTTGGTTTTACTGTGCTCATGGATGCATTTCAAAACGCAGAACTACAGTAGAGGGTGGTTCAGCACAGTGCTAACTGGAGGGCTGTCACGCCCCACTCAGATCCACTCGGGGGGGGCTATGACTCACTCGCAAATCCCTAACAGTGTGGACTAAGGTGAGACAACTCTCAAGGTTTGTATTTGAACATTTATTAGATTCCCACAGAGATTAATATATGTCTTAACTAGGTCCACAATAATTGGTTAGGTATAAAACAAATTATGGCAAGCGGTAAGGTATGCCTTGCGTTACTTAGCAACAGCTATACAACAAATTATGGCAAGCGCTAATTAACAACAGATATACAATGTATTATGGCGAGTGGTAAAATATGCCTTGTATTACTTAACAACTTCAAAAGAGAAGAGAAACAGAGGGATAAAAAGAGGGCGAGAGAGAGAGATAGAGAGATCACCAGTCTTGGCTCCAGTGTTGGTCCAGCCAACAGGGGGGGTCTCTGGTTCCTCGAAGTGCTCCTCTGTGTAAAAGCTCCCCAGGGAAAAAAGTACTTCCAAAAAGAGAGTGTGTGAGTCAGTCCATACCCCAGGGGCACTTATTCTCCCCTTTTATGTTCACTGTATCAGTACGACCCGCCCCACTATTACGGTGACAGTTCCGTCTTAGGTTTCCCAGCTCCCCAGGTGATGTGTAGCATGATTTGGGTGGAGGGATGAGTGTTATAGTCAATGTTTAGCATGATCTCCATAATCTTCATTAGCATATGCAAGGGTGTCAACTTTAATATACATTTCACAGATAATGAGGCAAAGGTCTCATCGGGCATAGTAGCCCTCCAAAGAAACAAAGAACTACACAGATTCTCGTTATCTTGTCCTTGCTGAGGAAAAGCAGAGCTGTCCTGTCTCCCTCCTCCAGATCCAGGTGAATTTCTTTCACACCTGAGTAAGCAGGTGTTAGCCTTATCAGTTCTTTGAGCATAAGGCCCACATTATTTGCCCCATGACTATAGCTACATTTCAAGGTACTTGCGAGTGTTTGAGACATTCCTCAGTGAAGCTTGGAGGGCCTCCTCCTCCTCCCTTTCATCTCTCACTATTTGTTTTGGGGAATTTACAAGTTGACTCTTATAAGGGTTTGCAAGAGAAACCAGAACCTAGTACACTAGGCTAATGTTGCGTCGCAATGGTCTGGGAACCCTTGGTGGTTTAAGACAGAGAAGATAACACCAAAATGACTTTTAAAAAAACCAAACCCCAAACCCACCACCAACAAAAAGAAACAAATCTACAACAAACTGTGCGCACAGATACCCAAATAATATGGGGAAAAGCAAAGAACAGTCCAGGTTTAGCTTGATTTCCTTCGTTCAGTTCCTGCTGTGAAATGCAGTCATCTTCCTTGCTGTTTTCCATGAACACTAATTTAACTAAAATGCCTACAGAGAATACAAGACTTCACTGTTGCTAAAAAGCAAACGTTGTTTAGCTAATTATAGACACTGCCATTTTCCGAGAACACTAGGATTAGAAAAGGTTAGAAAACAGATGACAGGTTATGTTGCTGAAAGGCAAGCCTGTGATGTGTGCATCAGTCCTGCTCCTGGTTGCAGGAGGTTTCTTCTCTGCTGGCATAGCAGCAGAGCTGTAAGAAAAGGGAAAATGTTTCTCTGTTACTGCCACCCTCCTTCCAAGGTTTTGGGAAGCTTCATGTACATCTGCTGATCTGAGATTGCACAGGAGCAGCTCTGTAGCCTCTTAGCTTGATTATACAGAGTTAACCAAGTCGTTTGAAATGATGAACAGCAAATCCTATTAAGGATGTCCGTATTCCCTTCTGATATGATTGCTTTTGTAGTGGGTGCAATAAACGGTAGTGTTCGCTGGCAAGAGATCAGACAGGTTTTGTGCTGAGTTGAGGTGCACGCTAATGTCTCGGTGCAGAGATCTATAAAGCTGCATTGGGATGCACAATGTCTCTGGCATAAGCTGCCTGTTTCCTATTCAGCCTAAGATTGCTGCTTACTAGTTAAACTTCTTTTTTTTTTTTTTTTTCTTGCTGCTCAGCTGATACTCTATCCTAAAAAAATGTTTTGCCGGCATTATAGGAAATTCGCTCAACACAGCAGGGCAGGTTTGTACCAGAAGGAGGAGGCTGAGAATGCCCTGTTGATCATTCAGCCCGTCTCCTTGCCAAATAAGAATTTTTTCCTGTTGTATGTTTCTGGGGCCTGCCTTAGTTGAGTGCTGAGACAAAAGCGTGGGAGAGCTTCCACTTCTCTTTTGTAGGTGGCTATTCTGCTACTGATTTTAAAAAGAACAGCATCGTTACTTTCATTTATGATCTGTGTAAGGGGTGGAGGGAGATAGTTCAGCTTTTTTTCCCAGCTTATGACAAAAGCAAGGTTGATGATACTGCAGAATGTGCCTAATAATTATTGAGCTCTAGTACTTACTTGTGGGGTGGCTCGAGTCCTTCATGAAACACCTGTGATTCTACCTTGGGAGACAAAATGCTTTGATTAGATGAATGCTTTCATACAGATACACTGACTGTGAACACCAGCTTCCCAAGCCAATGGGAGTTTCTGTCACAGTGTTGCTTAACCCATGTGGGAGACTCCTTTCAAATGCCATAATGAGAAAGATGTAAATAATTTTTTTCTTAATTATAGTTCTAGTAGATCTCTGCAACAAAAATTCCACCCTCCCCGAATGTAAATATATTCTTTACATCCCTTGGTTTCATTTTCCTTCCCTATTTCCACTTTTTAAATGTTGAATACTCACATACATCTCTCACCCTTCCCACTCAAATACTTAGCCAGGTGAAAATGCAATAATCTTCATCTTCTGTACAATTCAGTTAATTACAGCTAATTAGTTTTTTTTCTTGTGCTGAATCTGAGTATTGTCACTTCACTGGATTTTTACCACACAGTCTACAGTTAATGAAACTGAATAGGTTTTCACTGGAACCTGATTTTTGTAATAAATAGAATTAATATAAACCAGGTTCTGCAAGGAGGCATCAGCAAGACGCTGTAGGCAACTAAACTTTCTTCTGGTGTTTTAGCTGCCAAACCACAAGTCATCTTACCTGTATTTTTTCTTCCCTACCTTTATTGCCCCACATGCTCCCCCGTGCCATATAGGGTGGCTAGCAGGGTAACAGCCTCGATGGTGCTATTAAGGATTGAAGGTGTCTTTCATGTGTGTTACGTGGTGACTTTGGAATGATAGATGCCAATCTTCTGTACCTTCTTTTTCGAACTCAACCTCCTAGAAGACAGGCAGGTTTTTGATCACTTTTCTTATACAATCAGGCATTGGAGTGTTAATAGTCTGAAGGATTTTCTTTCTTTCCTTTTGGACCAGGTTTCTATTTATCATTCCTCCTTTTGCCATCAAAATGTTTACATTTGACAACTCCCCTCCCCCCCCNCTGGCTTGCTTTTATTACATCAAAACCTGACTACAGCAATTCTGTGTTTAGCAACCTCCCTGATGAGCATATACTGCATCCTCAGATGCCTTTGAAGACTTCTGCTGGGGGTAGTTACCTATACTAGGTCATTTCAGAAGGCAGGTTCTCCGAAAAAGTTGCTAGCTTCCAGTAAAGTGCTGATGATAGGCGTGGTGATCACTATTTTCTGCCCTGTGAGTTTTTAGTCTTGCATTGTCTAACTGAAATGTCTTTTTTCTCCCTATGCCTGCTTGTTTCAAAAGCTTGTGGACCACACCCCACTTTAATCCTGCAAGGAGCTCAGTACCATGTAAATATTACCTGTACTCTCTACTGTATATAAAAGAGAAGTGTGTGTTGCACGCTGTATATTTCTGATGGTCTGGAGATTCTCTATTTAGGTTTACCTCTGTTGGGATCATTGCTCTGAAAGCAGAATATAATGAATTTACCTATGAAGATGTATTGACTTTTCAAAATGTACTGTTCTGTTTTCAAGTGATTATGGAGCACTGTGTGCAGTTCTGGATAGTCCTGGATTTTTTTATAACGTTTAAGTTCATTACACTTACCAGAGCTTTGAGTGAGTGGTAGATGGAGACTGGGAGCGCACCAGTCAAAGGATAGAAAACTGCAACTGTTCAAAGTGCCTGTGCGACTCAGAACGGATACGAGCAGTTTGAAGATTCAAAGAAACCTTGGATATCACAGTATGGTATTTATTCCTAACATGGTGTCCAGGGTTCAACCCATGCCTCAGTTTCCTCAGTAGAAAATGGATGCAACACAGGGATACAGGGGCACTGAGCACTCTTGCTTAATAGATCTGAAATAGAGCTGCTGCTTTAACTTCCTTCCTACAAAGCCTAAAGCATTAGCAGTGAAAAGCACTGATTAAATCTCGTTGTCACCTCCTATGGAAAGCGGAAGTGGGAAAACGACAGTGCTCTGAGAGCAGCCCACTGGGGATGTGCCTCTGCTCGGCAGTTGTCAGCTCTGCCTTCCTGACGGTGGGGGACTGGGATCGGTGACTTTATTTCCTTTTGAATCTGCCACTGAACATGCTGCCTTTTTTATTCTTCATGTCAGAGAGCTACAGTGCATAGGGCAGTGATGATGCTCTACCTCTAATGATAGCCACGCTGTGGGTGTGGGTCTTTTCACAGTTTTGGAAGGGTCTCCCTTGATGCTGTGTACCGGTAGTACGTTAGTGTCCTGTGGTTTCTCTGTCCAACAGTCGCACAGTAGGGAAAATACAGACAAAAGTGATCAAGTCAGTGAGCTGAAACACAGGCACGTCACCAACAGCTGCCACTGCCTGCAAGGGAATATTCTGGAGAAGGTAAGGCAACGTGCTGTGCTTCACGGAGCTGCCTTTCTAGTGGAACCAGTAGAATGGAGATGAGTAGGATAGGTTGGAAATGGCCTTGTTTGGTATAGTAACGCATCGGCAAGTGATGTAAAGTTTAGATAGTGTCTCCTTGGAGTTGTATCAGTCCCTGCGTACTTACCATGACTTAACAAGATAGGAGGAGTTGTGTTAATGCATCTATAAAAACCCTGAGTTCATAATATTCCCTCGGAAATGCTCGTCTCCAGTCTCTCTCCTTTTTTTTCCACTGAAAAAAATGATGTAAGTCATACCTAGGAAAAGAGCAGAATGGTATGAGAGGAAAACAAGGCCAAGTCCAGTTGTTGTATCTGCAGTCACCTTTTCTCAGTGTTGTACTCCTGAAGCTAATGAACACTCTTCATATTATTGCTTACCTAGAGCTCCTACTTTTTCTCCGGAGGCTTAATTCCCTGTGAAAAGTCTCTCGGTTCTAACCAAAACCAGATAAACAGCAATGTATTCCGGTTCACTGAGTGTGACTGACACGGTATTTGAAACCAGTACTCAGCCCAGACAGTCAGGAGGGGTAGCTCATACTTCAGGCTACATAAAAAAAACCCCACCTCATTACAGCAAGTCTGATCTGTACTCAGAAAAAAAATCTATAGTGGTATCACAAAGATTGGTTTCCGAATGAAAAATTGAGGTTTGACATGAACCTTAGGACTTTTTATCTTTCGTGACAAGTTCGTCAAGGAAGAGGACCTCGCAGCCTGCGCCGGAGGCAGTAGATGGCAGTGGAAGTACGACTAAGAAAATCGCTGCCTCGCTGGGCTCGGGGCCAGCCTCTCTGAGCCACGAAAACAAGGAACGAAGGCAGCTTTACTTGAGAAGGAAGATAAGGCTGAGACTACGGACGGCCTTCTGTGCACAAAACCCAAGGCTTCCCTTACAAGGAATACTAATTCGTCTTTTAATAATTTTGCATCTGCTTTAAGCAGATTAACCTATAAAAACCTACATGCTTTGTAAAGCATCTATTACCTACAGTGGTTTGTCTGGATCAAAGTCATTAAAACAAGAAAAAGCCCCAAACGTCCAATCGGTGCCAGTGGCATAGCTTTTGTGTGAGTCTCGGTAATCTGTAACTCGTGTGTTCAAGATACGAACGGATCTGCAATGATTATTTTTTTAGTGCACAATGTGTTTGCTCTTCACTGATAATTGTGCTGCCCGTGTCCTAAAAGCCTCTTTACACACCCCAGCCCTGACATTGGAAGGTGTCCCTCGGAGGAGGCACATGTGGACTGCTGCGTGCAGCCACACCTGCTCTACGGAGACTCTGAACAGGAGAGCCGCGTGCGTGCACAGCCGCGATCACAGGATGAAACCCCAGACCAGATGTGACAACGAATGAGAAAGGCGATAGGAGCTTTTTACAGCGTACAGTTGCAAGATTGTTCGTTCCTGTCACTCGGAGGTTTTCTGAGGAGCGGAGCTCATATTTCCTGCTTTAATTTTAAAATATCAAATCGATAGCTTGGGCAGCTGCAAGGGACAGTGACACTTCCTGAGAAAGAAGCAGCATGTTTGCACTGGTAGAGGAACTGTCATCCAGCTTACCCTCAAACAAGGCAGTTCTTTGCTCAAAGAGGTCTGGAGACAAGGAAGGCAGCAGCCCTGTAAACGCACGTGAAGGGCGGACACAAAGAGCACGTTGGAAACTGGAACTGACTGACTTTGGGGTGATTGAGAAACTCATAAAAACAAAGGGTTCAACAGTGTGAAAGCAGAAAGGGAGGATGGGTTTGGCCATTATCAAGTGTCTCAGAGCAGCATAATCAGAAATATGGGAGAGGTAAACGAGCAGTGATTACCGGGAAAGCAATTCACTCCCTCACGCCAGGTTTTCAAAAGCTTTGTGTGCCATAGGTTAATAGCCAGCTATTTGCTTTCACTCTGGATTGAGCCCCAGACTTCCTGAGGTGACATCCTTCCCTGTCCTTCACAAGCCGCGAATGTCAGGCAGCTCAATACGGGGCATAAGCATGGGCCATCTCAGCTCAGCCTCTCTGGTAACACCTTGCTCAAGGAAATCCTTATTTATGGATTCACAGTTTTGTTGTTTTTTCTTTTTTTTTTTTCTTTCCTGTGCCCTTTGCATTGCCCCAGAAAGGGCCTACTCAGATGTGTGTAGGGACGAGGACTTTGTGGAATTTAAAACAAAGATACAAGATCCTGATGTGGAAATGTATCGGTATGCCTTGCCTCCTGGAAAGCAAAGTGAGAAACGTTTCTGATTTTGAAGGAGATTATAGCAACACTCAGAGGACGTGTGAAACTAAGTGCAGACTGTTCTTCTTTAGTCCTGCTTTTATGTCAGGCACCCATGAAGTTTGCTTCTCTGAAGGGTGGATACGTCATTTGTGTGGTGGGGAGAAGGCACAAGGCAGGGAACCTGGTGCTTATTTGTCTTAAGTGGCTCTTACGACCAGCATTTCATGTGAGTTTCTGCGGAGGAGGAAGATAATGTTTTCTGTGGGAGTGTCGTGCCCCTCTGTGTAATGAAAGGGAACATCTTTGAAGAACTACAGAAATTTTGCTTATTGGTTTATAACCTTAATACTGTCTTTGTATTTATTTTTTTTTCGGGTCCATTTTCTTGATGAAATCCCTCTGAGTGTTGTTGGTTATCTTTACAGGGCCTTATGTGCTCTGTGCTGTCTGGGTCACGGCTCTTTTCCCTGTAGTTTGCTATGACAGAAGGTGACCTTCAGGAACATCTCAGGTTTTCATTTTGCCTTTCCTTGCTGTAACTTTAGCTTCTTGTGCAAAAACGAGAAAGAAACCTTTCCATCAGGTGCTAAGGGACCGAAATGTGACCACTGCACCTTGATACGTTTTCTTTTTCACCCACAGTACTTTGAAGGCAAATTGCTTACCAAAAAATGTTCCTGGCTAAGTGAAGATAGAGGAAAGCGGAAGAGAGATCCCAAGATATCATACGGAATACAGAGGACAGTGGTTATTTACAAGTATCTTTGGAGCAGGTGAGTTATATGGCACTGTCTTGGCCAGCAAGATAAGACCAGGACGACTGTGTTTTGTGTAGTCACCACGGGGATGCAGCTTGGCAGCCTGCTAGCAATGTTTTGAGTCCTCTTGAAAAGTTCCTTGTGGATTATTTAGTGAGTGAATTTACTTAAGACAGAGCCTTTAGCTCTTGAGAGAGAAGGAAAGAGCCTGGATGAGCTGCTGTTGTAAATCTGCACTTGCCAGTCGCTGGCAAGAGCTCCTTTTTCCGGCTTCCCCGTCTGTGATGACAAACCACCTGTTTGGCCCCAGTGCTGCAGTGCTGGTGGGCGCTTGGGCTGCTTCGTGCTGTAATACATAGCACAGAGCAGTAAAGTTAATAAGAAGGAGTTCTAGTAACAGAGCTGAGCTATAATCCGATGCCTCAGAGAGCCATACATAATGCTCGGCAGAGCAAAGTCTTCTCCTGAGAGGAGTAATGTGGAAAATACCACATCAAATGGAGGGCTCGCACCAGTCTCTAGACCAAGGGAATAAGGCAGGGTACCTGGGAACAGCTGGCTGAGGAGCAACCCTCTGTTAGTTATAAGATGTTAAGCGAGGGAATGGACCTAACTCCCCAGAGGAAGTGAAGATACGGAACTTGGTGTCCTTCAGCTGGAGCTGTGGGTAGGTAGCCCTTCTGCAGATGAGATCCATGAAGGTTTCTGGTTAGACTTCATTTGTGCAGTCTGTCCTTACAACTCACTTGGTGAAAAGACGCAAAGGCTACTCAGACGATTAGGGAAGTTTAGGAGGTGGGACTTCACCTTCAGACCAAGGGGACAGAATGCCACCATCTTAATCTGGTATTGGCTTTTAGTACTGCTGATACTCCTGTAGAGTGATAGGCANGTAATGGAATTTACCCTGGAGAACTGGAATACTAAAACTTGGACTGTAGTTAGATGATGGCAACGCCAACAACTGAGAAATGAAAGCTCAGTTGCTCTGCACACAAAACAAAACAGGTTTAAGCTGAGCTCTGGATGCTGGGACCTGCTTCAGGCCGAGACCTAAGAGGCATTTGTCTGTTATGTAAAGTACACCTAAATATTTAACTTCATTTGGATGAACGCAATGATAAGGCTTCTTTTTCATATTTTTTTTATGCACCTTTTTGTAACTGTCATGGAAAAATGGAATTTCCATCCTGTGGCAAAAGATGTCTTTGGTATGGGAAAAAAATTAATCTTGGAAAATTCTGGGGAAAAATTCCACTTGGAGAGAACAATGACAACATGGTTCTGATTTTTCCTAGCTTCTGTCAAGGCAGCCCAATCGCTGGAAAAAATGAGGAGGGTGAGGAAACCAGAATCAGCTTCTCACAAATGGTGTTTAACAAGTACCTGATGGGGTAGCAAAGGGATAGAAATGTGTTCCTTGTCATGTTTTCAAAATTAAAATTACTTCTGCAAGAGCAGAGAAAGACCCACCGATGGGCAACTTTCAAAGCCATCTCATTGCTGCAGCATCCTCTTAAGCATAATACAGGGTACCTGTCACCTGTGGTTGGAATGGAAGAGGAAAGGAAACCAAGGCAGTGACATTTTTTGTCATGGTTATAAGAAAAAGGTATTAGTTCTAATACTGAAGAAAAGAAACCCTTGTGTACTTGAAATTGGGATGTTTGTGAATTACTGAAGAATTACCCAGTCTTGACACCGCTCCTGGAGTCAAGATTTTGTAGAGTCTTTTGCCACTGATGTGAGTTTCTTTTATATGAGATTCACTGTCTGTAAAATGGTGTGCCAGTGACATTATTCCATTTTTCCAGCCTTGAAATCTATTCATAAAAATGCTATCACAAATGAGAAAGTATGGTTATAACTCGACAACAAATACAAGAATTATAGCTCTTGCCTTTTAAGAATCCTCACCCTCCCCACCCCCACC
>VYXH01008605.1:57003-83183 GCA_013397275.1 Burhinus bistriatus
CTGTGCTTGAAATCGCTTTCAGTGTTCTTTGCAAAATGTGCTTTGTAGCAATGCAATATACTTTCTGAGTTTATTTTGGAAGGTTGATTTTGGTCTTCCCCTTCACTTCTGGTATCAGTCTGGTGTAGGGGCAGCATAAAGGAGGCGGGAGAGTAGGAAAGAAGTATGTTGGTAGATGATTTGTAACTTAATAAGAATAAAATTCAGTTCATAATATCAACCAAAAAAATAATTTCTCTGCAGGGATTAACATGCAGAGCTTTTCTAACCTGTGTGCTTGTACATGCTCACAGTGAATTACTACTATTATTAAATCTAAGTAGGGGAGGGAAGCACTAGGTCGGAAACATAGCCTTTCCCTGACTCCTCTGGATCTCTGCAAATACAAATAAGCTTGTGGAACAGACAGCACATGCCATCAGAGGTGCCCAGAGATGTCTGTTTTGATAGTGACAGTGCTTGCAGTGTTTTCCTCTCAGAAGCAGTGTTAGTATGCAGGGCAAACCATACAGCTGGTTTCACTCGTCTTGCCTCTGAGCCAGTCAGTGCCTTCTGGGGAAAGGTTTTGAACAGAGGAGATGGTAACAGCCTTATAAGTTGAAGGCAGGATTTAAATGTATCTTCAGGGACATCGGTATGTCAGGCTTGTGCCACTTTGGGTTGAGACAATGGGCTCCCTTGTTTCCAGAGCCATGAGCCCACACACTGGGCTGTGCAGTTATCATGCGTTTTAGGGGGTCGTTTCTTCTTGCAGACAGATCATGTATCATCCATCTAAACTATGGGTACTGTTGGTCCCGTAATTCAGGTGGTCGACGCCCCACACCTGTCAGTGTTTAAGAAGCATTTGGACGATGTCCTTAATAATATGCTTTAACTTTTGGTCAGCCCTGAAGTGGTCAGGCAGTTGGACTACATGATTGTTGTAGGTCTCTTCCAACTGAAACATTCTGTTCTGTTCTGTTCTGTTCTGTTCTATTCTATTCTATTCTATTCTATTCTAAAGTTGTCACATCTCTCTGCTTCAGATTAATCATTTTATAAAATAGTTCTAGAAACAAGTCCAGAGAGGTTTGTTATGTATTGTTATACCTATCGATGGTAGAAACAATTCCTTCCCTTAAAACTTGAAGTCCAAGTAGCCAATCAGTCTTTTTTGAGAGCTGTTCTTTCTTCAGTTTGGAGGGTTTGGTCATCCCATCTACTGACTATTATTAGTGTAAAATTTATGTTTGCAAAGAAATATGTGGATGTGATCGAAGAGAAGAGCAATGGGAATAATCAACAGCCTAGAGTAACATGGATTGTGAGGAAAAAAATGAATGTGTGGCTGTTTGATCTTCGAATATATATAAAACACTGCTGCAAAGAGGAAGGCAATAAGTCATTTTCCATGCCCAGGGCACAAGTAGTCATGGGTTTAAGCTGCAATTCTGCATCTCTCTGAGCATTCTCCATTGCCTTGTATTTCTTTCAAGTGACTGATTAGTCACCTATTTGCTATTCTCATAAAACGTGCTCCAGCCAGAGCTATGCAGCATGATTTCACCTGTGAACTCCCTGTGACTCTCCAGACAGTGGTGCTGTGGGCAGCCCTCTGATCTAAACGCAGGTGGGGCAAAAATCTGGTGTAGATTGGGCAGGGAGCCCAGCAGCAGAGCTAGGGAAAGACCTTGGAGCTGGGAATTGGGCAAGAGATTGGTACAGGAGAGGGCCAAGTGTAAGCCTGGCAAATTAAATCATCATCCAGAAGTCTCTTAGCTCTGAGAGCCTGACTTCAGCATCTTTCTCTTTCCTTCTTCATGACCTCGCTGATAACCATCATATGGCCTAACTTGCCTGACCCCAATCATGACGTCTGTACCCCTGTTCCATGGTCTGTAACGGGTCAGAAAACAGTTGGGCTATCTGCTCTGATAGTTAGTAATACAAATGTTATCTGTGACCGAGGGAAACTTTATACTGTTTTTGAATCTGCTGGACATCCTGCTTGGAAGGAGGAGTAATTTTTCAGCTGCAGGAAAACCATGAAAAGGAAATCTTTTGTTGCTGTTTGACTGATTTTTCACACTGACAAATGGAAACAATCAATGGAAGTTACGAGCCCAGGAATGTCGATCTTCACTTTTTCCCATGTGAAAAATGCCCCGGCCTAGAGTGAGATCAACTTTATTGGGAAGCTGAACTAGAATTCAGATGTTTGCACTAATAAGGTGGTCTTTCCCTTCAGACCTCATCACTTTTACTGGGTGTTATGAATGTAAAAGCTGAATATTGCTGTCACTAAGGCACTTCTCTACTTCATACAGCTTCCAAGGCTTGTAATCAGAGCTGTCTGGGTAAAACTGGTATCAGTTTAACTCTCTGAGAACCCTCTTGGTGTGACAGAGTGAAGAGTATGTGTTGATTCATGTAGTCACATCTGCCATACCTGCAGTCCTAATTTTGAATCTTTTTTTTTTTTTTCTCTCCTCTCTAGTAATCACTAGGTGGCATTAATATTGGGTATGTATTTAATGCTCCTGCTTGCGCTATTTAACATTCATCTGGTAACACATGGCAGAAAAAAGTTTTGAAGGAAAGGGAGCTAAAGATGTATAATGGCTTCTCTTAGTAATGTCATCCCCTAAAATACAGTATCTTCCATAACAATCATTCCATCTGCTATAGTATGGAAAATACTCTCTTACGCTGCATTTCCCTCATAGTAATACAGATGCCAGGTATTGCTCCCTTGGCTGAGGCTTTGGCTCCCATTACATTTCCTCTCCATCCCAGTCCCTGGATCTAGCCCCACACGGCTCACATTCCTGCTTGTCTGGCACTGGTGTGCATCTGCTGCTCTCTCCTTTCTCAGCCAAAGCGTTGGGGGGAGGGGGGTGTCTGTTCTAAATTACCATTTCTTTTGCTGTATCCCTGATCTAAAAAGGAGGCTGTATTGGTTCAGATGCCAACAGGAACTGAAGACTCTTTTCCAGACGGGAAGAAATATGCAGGCAGACTTTATAGCATAAGGAGTTAGGCAGGAGTCTTAGCTCCTTTGTCACGTGGTGGGTACTCGAATTTTTGAATTCACTGTTAGCACTCCGTAACTTTGTTTGATCTTCTTGTAATGTCATACAGATGAAGCATCTTGCCAAACTATGATCCCTGTTGTTTTTATTCCAGAAGTAACCAAAAGCTTGGCGCAGCTTGATAGCCCACACTTCATAGCACAGTTATGGGTGAGGTAGAAGACAGAGTAGATGAAGGGGCCTGAAGAGCAGACCAGAGGACCTGCAGGTTAGTGTTGATAACAGGCCTGTGCTCTGCAGCACGCGATTTAACTGGAGCCTCACGCGGAGAGGTCAGGCTCCAGTCTCAGTTGGAGTAGATCCAAGTTCTGTATACGGGAAGTAGAGAACGCAAATACGCATTCATCATATCCATATAATCATATATAAACCCAGGTTTCGAGGTTTTGAATGTGGCCGATGGAGGATTTGAAGCTTAAACCCAGAAGGATCCTGGGAAAAAAAATACCTCAGTTATACAAAATAGTGTCTTTGCAACCCTATAGCTTCTAGCTTCCCGCTCTATCCTGCCTCTTTGTTTTGGAGGGAAATGGCTCATTTTTTAGTTCAGTGGTAAGTAGAGCTGCTGACTGAAGCTTGGATGTTTTTAGCCAAAAATAAGTACCCAGTAAAAAGAATGGTCCACACAAACAACTTTGGTTACAGTTATTCAGACTCCTGCAGCACGTAAAGTAATTTCGGGAATACCTTTGCAAACAGAGAGGCCTGCCCCAAACCTGATCCAGAATATGTGCCAGGCCTGATAACTTTTTTCAAGATTTATAATAGTTTGGTTATCTTTCTCTGTTTCACCGTTTCCTGTTTTGCATTTGCACTTAGTTCATGCTGATGTGGAAAGCGCCAAACTGCTGCAAACAGAGGGGATTCTGGCATTTTCATCCCAAGCAGAGGCAGTGAAAGGGAGAAGTCTTCTATGAGTCCTCCTCCCCGGAGATCCAGAAACTGCCTCAAAGCCCAGAGGTGGGCATGAGTAGCTGTACGTACTTGCACTAGACACCACCCTGACATAAAAGAAGGCCCTGCAAAGAACTGCTGTGCTGCTTTTGCTACAGTAAGAAGGACTGAAGATGTTTTCTTCAGAGGCTAGGTGGTTCTTTTCAGGCATAGCTCTCGATATTGAAGAAATGTGTGTCTTTGCTTGTTGGAGAGTTTTAGGAGGTTTTGTGCTTGCGAAGCCAGGAGAAACAGCCCCTTGACTCTGTATACTGCTATTCCCTCCCTGCATGCTCTGATTAAATGGGAAAGCAGCTGACAATCAAATCCAGCCTTACAAAATACTAAAAATGCCCACATCGATACTCAAAAAAAGAGACGCTCTACTTCTTTGCAACCCTGCCTAAAGGAGCCTTACAGGATCACTGTCCATTTTAATATTTGGTTTCCTCCTCTATCAGTAGAACAGCTCTTGGCCATTTTCTGTTTGGATGCGCTGAGTCCAAATTAGAATGAACTCTTGACAATACAGTTAAACAAATAACTTAATTACATTATAAACTACAGGAAATAAATTTCTTTTAAAGCAACTTCAATCAAATAAATGTACAAGCAAACTGTTCCAACATGGCTATGAGTAAAAATATGCTTTTGATCAGAGAACACCTACAAACAGAGAGCTGGTATTCCTTTACACTCACTGAGAGTTATGTGTGCTGTACCAAAGAGCCATAACCATGTAAGACTGGGAGGGCAGAAGTATCCTGTTGAGTTTCACCTCTGCTCTACCTAATTTGCCTGATCTTCTGCAGCCTGTATTATTTTTCTAAGTAAAAGGAAACAATTTGCTTGCTAACAATACACTGGTTTAAATAGACCTTCAGGTATAGATTTTCCATAAACCAAGAAACCAGCCCAGCTTATCTGCTGGCTTTTAATTCTGAAATTTATTAGCTTTCCACATCCATCGCATATACAAGCACAGTCTTAATTGCTCCATTTTTATTCTCACAGAAAATGCTGTAAATCTTAATGGTTGGGCTTCAAACATTAAGAGGCAATGTAGTAGCTGTAGGAGAAAAGTATTCAAAACACATTAAATTAGTAAGTGCTTAATAACATTTTCAAGCTGTTCATCAGAATTTATTTTGGGTTTGAATGAGTAAATGTCCCAAGAATTCTTACAGGAGACATCGAACTGGAACACTTTTTCCCCCCTAACCTTGAGATTTCCTTAAAATATTGTCCCCACTCCTCCTCCCTTTCAGAACTGTGAAAACAATATTTTTTCACTTTAATTATAATGCTAGTTGAGAATGTGTTCTGTTATTTTGGCTACATTACCAGCTCACACACTGTTTGTTTATAGCTCTCTGAAAACCCATTTTAATAAGGTCAGATTTGCAATTTAAATTAACTTTAATATTTTTTGCAAACTCCAGCTCTGTTTGTTTATGCAAGGGGTAAACATACTGGAAATTTATTGTTTTAAAAATACATTCCTTTGTTTTATTTTCAAATTGGTACATGTCAAGTAACAAACAGTCTTGACTTTATATATTTTCCTGTATGAAAAGGAAGAAAACTTTTTTCTTCTTTGCAGAGGGAGAAGAAAAGAATATGAGAGAGTGAGAAAAAATGAAATTAGTTGTTTAAAATTAAAATTTCATCTGGAGAAACAATTCACAATGAACAATTTATTTTACAAATGAAGACCTTTTTCCTGTTGCAAAATTTCTTCTAGGGGACTGCTGCTTTAAAGGAATTTGACTATTAGGATTTGATAAATCTTTTGTACAATCAAATGTCTACCCATACGTATCTTATGACTCTGCACTAGGAATTTTTATTCCCATACCGGAAATGAATCTTAATATTGGATAGTTGGTTATCTACATTATGATATTGTTTCTTCTTTTTTTTTTTTTTTTAATTAGATGACCTGAACTTTTTTTTAATCAGAAAATGTTCTTTCATCCTTAATTATATCAACTGTAGATATTTTTAAAGCCTAGCATGCTACATTCTTCACAGAAGACACTACTGCAAAGCCTGAACATGAAACAAAATCCAATTTTGCAATTAAATTAATTTTGAAGTAAAGAATTTGGTTTTTTTCAGACACTCATATGAATATACTCCACATAACACCAATCAGGTGGTAGCCTGCCAACAGGAATGTGAACATTATCAGATGAATTTCTGATGAGAAGTTCCTGAAACAGAATGAAATAGTTGTTTACATTTTTACTACCTTTGTTGAGCAGTTAATATTTGATATGGCTTGGTTTGTACAAAACCTGTGTAACTGTCTCACTGTAGATCATAGGCATGTCTTAATTCTCACCACTCTGAGCTACTGGAGTAACTACATCTCACTGGTAACAAGTTTTTTTTTTATTTTCTGAGTGCTAGAAAAAGATATGAAACACATTATTGAGGGGAAATGTAGTTTGCATATACAGAGACCTAGATCTCCAGTTACAGTATATTGATGCCTCTGATTTACATCCACCCGTGAAGGCTGTCCCTTAAGCTGACAGCCACTGCTGCTGGAGAATAACTTGTTTATGGATATGTAAGATTTTGTGGGCAGATTTCAACCTTGGCAATGGCAGGCAGGCAGGTAGCTGTGACAAATGCACCCATGCTTATGGGGCTCCTGCCATTCCTGCAACCTGTTGGACCCAGGGTATCCCTGTATCTTCTCCAGCTCTTTGCATGCCTGCACAGATACATAAGGTCCTCCCTCCTTTTCTGCTTTCTATCTAGTGGCACTCCTGGTAGAGGTGGCAGTCTAGTCTGCAGGGCTCAGGCATTTCTTGATCTTCATAGACAGCCAGTCGCAAGGCCAGGCAGTGCGTGCAGTTTTGTGTCTGTGGACATTTGTTTGCAGAGCTTACCCTACGCCCTTTTGGTAAGGAGGACAACTTGTTGCTAATGAAGCTAGCTATGAAAGGCCCCGTGTTGTATTACCTGGATATTTCAGAAATGCTGGCTTTATGTTTTTTGTTCCTGCTTGCCTGCCATTTTTAAAACTGAGATAAACATGGACGCCCTCTTGTAAGATTAAATGAGTAAGGGTGTGAAAAGCGCAGCACCGTTTTCAAGCAGAAGGAGGGAAGAGAGTATAAAGCTTGAGAAGCTCAAAGAAAACAGAGGATGCTAACAGCAGTGATGCGGAGGTTATGTTCTGGGTTTATTTCCCTTAAAGGTTATTCTGTTTCGTTGTTTTTAAGAAGAGATTTTCAACCTGCTATGAAGAAATACAGTTCTTGAAATCATTTGTCTCTAGCAGCAGCAAGAAGAAAGAAAGGAAGGCATGGAGGGGGATTTTCAAGGCAATGATAGCCTTCGCCCTGCTTTGTCCTAATTTGTCTGGAAATGGCTACAATAGGGACATGGATGTAGGTGAAGGCAGAGATTTACCTTGTAGCTATTGAAAATGAAGACATTTGGTTCCATGAGAAGACCGAGCAGGATAGTTTCAGCAAAGTGTCCTTTTTTAGAGAACTCAGTATGAAACTGAACTACTTCATAGAAATACATGAGTTTTGACTAAATTCTCTTCAAGAAAATTTCTGATGTGGAATTTGGGTGAGACCACAGTGGAACAATGAACCACCAACCCTTGTCAGTGCAGCTAGTAGCTTCGTGCTTATGACACACCTAAAATTTGAAGTTCTCACAAATCCATGTGGCTGAACTAATGCACGAGTAGTTGGACGTTCTGGGAAAGTGCAATGTTTAAAACATCAAGAACACCCTAAACACATACCCACCCTCGCCCTCGCCATCTAAAATAATTGAAAATCCACAGCTTCTCTCAATGTGCAATGAATACTCCTTTCAAAACCTTGCTTGTTTGACAGAAAAGAAGTATTGTTTTCTGATCAATCTTAAATACAAGCTGCCGCAGCGGAGTTTCCTTCTGCTGTCGCAAGAGAGAAAAATTAGATAGGTAGGAAAGATGAATTTCCTAGCAGACTGTCTGGGAGTCTGACAGAAGCTTATGGGAGAAGAGGATGATTTCTTCCCTGGGGCTTCTGCTCTTGAAGAAATACCACTCTTCTGATTTTCCCATACTACACCTGGTGCATCGCAGCTTGCTGTCACATGCCTTTGCATCTTCTTAATGGAGCATGGTAATTCTGTTCCTGGCTCAGTCTATTAATATATTTCATAATTATCCATGCCATTTTTCTTCTCTGCTCCCTGCCTAGCTGTGCATTGCTTAAGGCTATGGCACTGAAGTTTTCACCTGGTGGATTCTAACTGTTTGTTGTCGGTATCATTGTAGGATATATTTAATAATTTGTTCAGACTTTGGAGGTTGAAGAGAGAGGTTAATCCCATATAAAATGTAACATCTGTCAAACCATTTAAAATCCAATTTAACAGCTCCACAACCCGACTCTTTCTGTGTACACAAATAGAAAAAAATAGTTACGTTACACAAGATGTCTTGATGAAACATTACCCACGCTCCCCTCCACCCTTAATAAGTCAGTGGGAAGGGATAGGTTTGGCCCTGGGATGCTGATACAGTGTAAACATCACTAAGGGAATAAAATTGGTTCAAACATTGGTACTGAAGGTTTCTGCAATGTGAAGAAATACAAAATGACTGAAATTACTCCTTGGTCAGGTTGGAAATCAAAATGAACCATGGAAAAATGCCAATCCATGTCCAAACTCTTGAAAAATCTCAGGGTAAATACATCCAGCTCGATCAGCCTGTTTCTGGGAGTGAGGTAACCTGTAGAAAAGAGTTCCCCTGTTCTGGTATTGTATTTTCTTATCAAAACAATTGTTTCCTGGCCTCTATTTCCCACCGTCTGACTTTGTGTGTCTCTCATCTGTGCTGGCAAGAGGGAAAACTGAAGCTGTCAGGAAATATTTTTCTTTCAGAGGACCCTCCTGGAAGACTCATGCTGCAGATACATGGGGACAATGGGTAAATTTCTTCCTTCAGGACTAGTAGCTTAGGACTGACACCTGCAGTGATTTTCCCTGTGTCTGCTCTGCTTAGATTTTGATGCTTTGTTTCTATCAAAATCTCCTGTTTAGATCAAGTTCTGAGTTTGTTGATGACTGGGTTTAAAATTAGCTGAGGTTGGAGGGTGATGTTTTCAAACCAAAATGCACCTGAAAAGTTTCAAGAATGTGTGCCTTCCTTGATGCAAAAATATGAACTATTGTCACATACCAGTGATAATTTCTCAATGGGTATGTGTATTATGTCTTCTTTTTTAAAATAAATTGATCACTCAGTCATGGCCATTGTTGAGAGCAAAGTACCAATCTTGATCAATCAGTAAAGCCATTCACCCGAGGAAATGCTGTGTTTCAATGAAGATAATAACCCATCTGTTCAGTTTTCCAGTATTGCTCGTATTTTTACATCTCAGTTCTCACAAACAGTTGGATGTAGGCTTTTTAATCTATTTGCTGCCTGTTCTCCCTTTCCACTAGTAGATCACTAGTACTAATTCTTCTTTTTACATGATTCTGCCTTACAAGATGGGAACATTGAGTGAGATTGTTTAACAGTAGAGTTTTGCTCAAGAAGTAACATGCAGAAATCCTACCTTTGTTTTTTGACTGTGCGATGTCCTCCCAGTGGAAAAAAGCCATGAGCTTTCTGCCTTTTGAAATATATAGCATAACCTAAAGAGACAACTATCAAGCTGAAGAATGAAAAGAGAGGAAAGAAGCGGTCATGACGTCTGCATTAGCTGTGGAGCAGGAGCAGGGATTGATATGAACCATGTCTTGCACTGGAATGCACATGTCAAGATCCTCCAAACCCTGTTTGGAAGCAGAAGCTATGGGATGTCTTAATTCCTATCAGGTTAGAGTCTGGATACCATCTCCGGCCAGTGTCTCAGTGACAAGAGCAGTGGGTGTAGAGTAAGGACCCCAGCATTGTATTCCTGACTCTGCCATTGACTTGCTACATCATCTTATTTGAGCTATTTAATCTCTGTGTCTTAAATTATCTACAAAATGAAGATAATTTTACCCAATTTATATGGATGTTGAGGTTTATGTCTTTTTTGTTAAAAACAGCACTGTGCGATCTGTAACAACCAGGCTGCTTGTCATTATGGTCTTCGTCTATATTTCATGAGTCTTCAGTGATAAGCACTATTGTAATTAGTCTTAAACTGGGCATATTTTGGCCTTCCTTTTCCAGAGACACTTCTTCATTCGCTATTCATCCCCCTGTCATAGCACTGCAGCAGAACACAATGATCAATCATTGCAATGTAACATACGCCAGCTCCAAAAGAAGTTGAGCCAACACCACTCAGAATAAGTGAGTTTCTTAACGTAACACACGGCTGATAAAAAGGGAAAGATAAATGAAGCCCATAATTCCTTCATTGTTTGCACTTTCTGGTAGTGAGACATACCAAGTCACTGAGTAGGATTTTAATGAAACTCCCTTACTATTTGTCATAAAAAAAATACCAGTTATATAAAACAAAGTGAAAGCAACCTTTAAAAATGAAGTGTAACCAAGCACTACAATTAAATGAGATCACTTTCCTTTTAGGTTTGTTACTTTTGATCAGACCTTGTGTAATGAGAATTGAAATTAAATTAAAAAATTCTCTGGTGCAGCAGAAAATATAAATGTAAAATGCTGTTAATGCTCTTTCACTACACGGTGGCTATCATCATGGTTGTCATTGGGGTTGCTACTGGAGCTGCTAAAAAGCTGATTAGATGAAGCATTGTTTCCAGAAGGACTATGCACACATTAATGGATTGCTGTCCATTCTGTGGTCAAGCAATTTAGAATTCATTTAAGCACTGTGGGTTTGAAAGTCTGACAGAATCACAGAATTTATTGGTTGCCTTTCTCAACCAAGGTCGGCTGTCATGGGAAAGAGCAGAGGGGAAAGCAAAGTTACAGATGGCATGGAAAACAGATGACAGAATAGGAAGTGCAAAAAATTGAATATGGCACAACTGTGCATAGAGAAAGATAGGTGGGGAAAAGGGCAAAATGCTAAGAGGTATTTCCACTATCCTCTACAAACTATTTGTTCTTGCAAATTCTTTGGCCTTATTATTCTACTCTGACACAGATTGTAGCCCTTGTGTTAGTTTAAGAAACATGCCGGTGTGTGCCTTCACAGATAAGACATTTTGGGAACCTTGTCTCATTTAGCAAATCCACAGACAGTCTGTGAGATTTGCATGGCTTCAGAGTCAAGGAAGTGCCCCTTCATTGCTTACGGTATCATTAAGCAGGAACAAATAATATACATTGCCCAGTAAGCTGCAAATATCTGGTAGGAGCTGTGGTCTGGGAAATTTCACATAGCAGCTTATTTTTTCATTTACTCTTTCATGTATATAGTGCAATATTAGGCATACTGATTTATGAATATTGAGGTTTAAGTTGGGAAAGAGAGAGATTTTATAAGGTGAATAAAATTTTAAAAATGAAGGGCATTTCTAGGCCTGTCCACAGACATATCGTTCTCTTCATGAGTTATTCTGCAGGATTTTGTTGAAATATTTTGCATAACAGATCATGATAATTCATCTTAATGCAGCAGCATAAAAGAGACAAGACAGAATTTGATTTAAATTCATTTTTTATTAAAAATTTATAGATTTTTAAGGCCAGAAGGGATCATTACGATCATCTAATCTGACCTATAGCAGGCCATCAAATTTTAGCCAGTAATTTCTATCTTAAGACTGATACCCGCTCTTAAATTAGAGTGTGCTTTTTCTTTCCCTTTCATACAGGCAATCTTGATTTAAAGCAACCAAGTAATGGAGATGCCGATGCATTCTTTGGTAAGCTATTTCAGCATCACAGTTGAAAAGGCTCTGTTAACATGATTTGATGGGGTCATGACTGATATAGCCAGTGGTAGAAGGTTAGCAGTGGTTACCCTGACTGATGCAGGGAATACACTTATATGTGTGTCAGTGGACTCGCTTTGACCACACCTTGCTGCCAACTCAGCTTAGTCTCCATTTTCTGGACTCCCAGAGCTAAAAGGGCTACAAACAACTGGTTTCAGAGCTTATGCATATGCACATATGAATGCACCAAGCATGGTGGGTCAAAAAATGTTGAAGGTCTTACTAAAATGTAACCTTTCTAGAACAGATTTCTATTGGCAAATCAGTGAATTTAGTGTGAATTGGATGCTGAAGTCTGTCTACACAAACCATTTTCCTTTAAAGGTTAATGCTTGTGTCTCCCTGTAGGTAACAATAGTTGTGGTAGGATAGTTGACCTAATGTTGACCCGGTTCCAAGGGTGTCTGTGTTTATAATACCATGTTATCCAAGTCTAATTTAGCTGGTGATTCTCAGATTGCTTTGGTGAGAGAGAGAGGTTTTTTAATCAAAAAATCCCGCCTAATTCATACAAAGCCTTACTGGGTAAGATGTAATTTAAGCTATGAATTTTTTACTCATTTTTGAAGTCTGACTGCTGGTTTCTCTCTGACATTTAAGATCTTCACATGCCAGCCACTTTAGTTGTGATCTGCAGCGCTTCCCATCTCAGTGACTGAGCCTCACTCTATTGAACACAGCTGCACATACAGAGCTGCATCAAAACACTCTATTATATGTGTCAAGTTGGGAAGGAGAAGAAAATATTTGTCCCTGCTTTTTACTTCTGGAGTATGATGCACAAACAGCTCTCCTACCAATTGTTTCACTTCTTTCTTCTTTATTTCCTGGCAGAATAAACTTGGGCTTTGAGGACCAAGTCGACAAATAAATGCAGCAACTAGAAGCTCACTGTTATTATGTGACACTGAGGATGTTTGGAAGCTCCTGGTGATACTTGGTGTATAATTCTTATCTTCCAGTTGTAAAAATGCAACATGCTGCTCAATCTAGAAGAGATTGCTCACTAGGCATTCAGAGACTTAAATAAGAACTTCTAATTTTTTCCTCTATTTAGTATAGGAAGCATTTGTGCATGTGTTCAAGTGCCAGCTACAGATTTGATGGCTGCATTATATGTATAAGGCCCCTCCATCCCTCTCACTGCTTTTTTTCTCCAGTAAATCTGACTTATATGATTATGACAGTATGGGTTATAAATCTGAAATGTCAATTTTTTGTTTCCACCTATTTGGATATTCCTAGAGACATGGTATGTGTATTGATTAGCTGACTTCCAGATTTGGGACCTAAGTCTGTTATCAATTGTAATGCCTATTTTGTTGCAGGTAAAAGGGCCAACTGTGTTGTGGGGTGCACCCAGCACAGCAGAGCCAGCTGGTTGAGGGAGGTGACTGTCCCACTTGACACTGCACTGGTGCGACCCCACCTCGAGTTCTGCATGCAGTTTTGGATGATGAAATGATCGAAGCAGGAGAGAATAATTTTCTCCCTCTTCCTTCCCTTCTCTCATAGAAGAGGTGTGTCGCTCTATAAATTACTGAATTAGAAGATAACTATGCTTGAGAGTTACATCAAAGTATGTCAGAGCAGTTGCACTAATGATAATGGCTATCTGTGGGAATATTGTAACCAGGGCATCATATCAATAATGAACTAGTTTAAAGTACATTTAACTGATATTTCTGATGGCTGATTACTTGAAAATCCATGTCATATAATTGAGCTGTAAGCTGTATTGTTAAGGTTCTTGTCAACAGTATTCTGTGAAAGTGAGCAGAAAGCTCACCCTGAAGAGTGCTCTACTAAATGGATTTATAATATATTGTTGTCTCACTGCGCACATCTTCTGACTAATACATACTAATCTGATTAATACTGATTTTCACTTGCTTTTAAATTACATAGTAATGATGGATCTGCAGGAATAAGAATTGAGCAACTCTTGTTGTGCAAGAACCTCAGAGAAGGAGCACTACAATTCTACAGATCTCTGTCTTGGTAGCTTTTGTTGGCAGGAAGTTTTCTTCACTTAAAATACCCTTTGCCCAGTTTCTGTTTATTACACTGCTTGGTCTTCTGAAATCAATGCAAAGTATCCTATTGATAATGGGTTAAGTCTCATGTATGGTATTTGCTGAAGGATTATCATTACAAGAAGAAGTAAGATTGATTTGCTTGTGAAGTTGTTTGTGAACTTTTCCTTACGCTCATCTTCTTCACAAACTCCAGGCCCTGTTCCATTTTGCAGTACCGTGAATGATGTTTTTCTTTCTTCCATGTTTAAACTCTTAATATATTTAGAAACAGTTCTCCCTCTTTTGCTTTTTGGCAAGCTATAGAGAGTTCCCGTATACACCTACTGTTTTAAAATTATGCATTAGAAACAGGAAACTCCAGATGCCACCTTTGTGTGTATTAGCAGTACAATATGTTTTTTGAATGTATGGAAGTATATCTTTTTTCCTGTGGGAACTCTGACTCATTCAGTCCACGGAGTGATGTTGAGTACTTTTCGGTATTTTATTTTCTTGTTTGTCCTGTAGCATTATGTGTCATTTTCTGCATAATCCTGAAAATCCTTCAGATCCTGCTCTAGCAATGGCATAACTAATTTTTCTTTCTTTTTTTTTTTTTTTAATGCAGCTCATCTTTAGATTGACCACACTTTTCATAGATTATCATTAATTTATTTCTAAATAATTGTCTAATGTGAAGGCTTATTGTTCGCCCCTTTCCACAGATGGAGTGGTTCACAGTGAAGATCAAAGTACCTGCTAATACGTGTGTGGGAGATAAGAAACACAAGGCCTGGGTTTTTTCAGGGACAGGACATGAGACTACTGCAAGTCACCAGCTGTTGGCCAGTGGGCGTCATCCCCTCTCATAGGGTGGGGCTGGAAATCTGTGGCAGGGCACAGAAGGAATCTACCAGACTGGGCTTGATTTCAACAGCCTTAGCATGGAGATCCCATAACATCTCTTCCAGCATTCCCCACCTGACAGCACTTTCAGCTTCTGGCACAAGTTTGACAAAGTTTCTTAGACACCGCACCCCACAGACATCTTATTCATGCCTAGAATTTATTTTTGAGAAATGAATGAGATAGATACTGTCCTGTAGGAAAAAATCCACTACATGAAAGGCAATAGTAATACCAACAGAAATGCTGAACTGAGGTTCAAAAAGCAAAAAATGGTTAATGTTTGGCATAGGCATAGTAGCTGGGGAACAATGGGTGTGCCACAATACTGTAACCAGCCTTTCTCATCCTTTCTACTGCTGCAAACCCTACATTTTGGGAAAATGTAGATTCAGCAGCATTTACAATCTGGGTATTGTGGCTTCAGGTAACTTTTTCCTTAGTATTAATTCTGTTTCTTCTGTCAGTCAGGTTAGCTGTTACGTTAAGCTGTGATAGTGGGCTTCCCCCCGCCCCAGGTGCCAGCCTGACCTTTATCTCCCATAACCCTGCTCAAGTGATAACCACCCATGGTGGTCATAATGGGGGCATCTAGTTGTGGTGGCAGCATCCAGGGCTCAACATGGTTTCAGGGAGACAGATAACACCACAATAGCCAAGGGCTAACTTAAGCAATGCTGGTTCTGTGGTCAATATGCAAATATGACTACAGGTCGATCATCTTACCCCCGTAAATAGCGAACAGCCCAAGAGCCCTTTGAGCTCTCCTGCATGGCAGTGGGCTGCACACCAGGATCTCCCCTTGAGCAGGGACACCCTCAAGGTTACTTCTTGAGATTCAGAGATTCCTTGCCACAACAGATCCTCGGTAAGTGACTAATAGCATGCTAAACTTTGTAATCTTAGCTAAGTGATATAAAGGATTGATTGCACATATATAATCCTTTAGACATAAACCGCTGACCAAGTCTGGGACTAGAACTGGATCCAGCTGCACCTAGACTCCTCTCTGAGAAGGAGTTTAGAAAGAAAGGGGGTCCTCTCTGGACCTCATGACTCAACGGGAGGGTCTCCCTGACAGTTCTGTCTGACCTTATCCTCCATGCAGTAAATAACCAAGTGTGCCTTGCCATCTCAAATCTTGTTAAAACACTGTCACATTTACCATCAAACTTTGTTAAATCCATATTTTATATCCATAAATGTATTGCTGTGTCTCTGTATGAGTGAAGTGCATCACTCCATCCATGACATAAGCCTAGGCTGGGTGCAATAGTACATGTGGTCACTACCTCGTGTGACCCATTGGGAATGCATGAGAAAGTGTGTGTGTGTCTGTGTTTGTGTGTGTCTGTCTGTCTGTGTGTGTAGAGGTAGGGTGTAGGGGCAGCTGCACTGCCAGCTGACCTCCTCAGTAAACCTGACTTTGGTGAAGCTATGCTTGCACTGCTAGTGCCATGTACTTCCTAAAACTAGAAGTTGTACATGACTGCTTGGGAATGCAGGGCAAGCCATGAGAAGAATCAAGAGGCGGACACTGTAACACAGAGGGAGCTGTTTTGATCTACAGTTCTGCCATGCAGCTCCAGCCATGTTTTTGGTCTCTTTTCCCTTCCTCAGACTGTGTCAGGAGAATATTTTGGGGTCTTGGACTTAGAAAATACCCTCAAGGACACCATCAGCTAAGTTTCCATGCCTTACCAAAAGCAGATGAACAAAAGTCCCAAAGCTACTTATTATTTTCTTTAATTCTTTGGAAACATAACTGCAAAATTTTTTAATCATTTATTTAAAATGTGCCTGTGAGTCAAATACAGCGCCAGCCCAGGAAAAGAACAGTGAAGCAGTTGTTCAAACTTCCTTGACATGGTGTTTTGTCCCTGAGCTTGACAGGACCTCCTTCGGGGATGAAAGCTTAGAGGAAGATAGGATTGGTGTAACACACAGGAAAAGTGATTTGAATAAACCCTGTGCTGATACAACATGAACGAAATACTTCCCTGCTATGAAAAGCTCCCAGTCTAAATGAGGAGAGAGGAATAAGTAGGATGATCTCCTTTGATTATCTCCATCTGCTGTGGGCAAAATAACATGCCATTCTCATGGGTCTTGGCTGGCTTTGTAGATGAGCTTGTCTACCTGTCTCCATGAGCACAGACTGAGGTTCCTTGGGTACTGTTAAACCAGTGGAAATGAAGGACTTCATTACAAAAGAGCACTGGCCTCCTGGAGGTTAACTGTAATTCTCTTTCTTGGTGTGACTTTCAGTGCCATCAGAGGGGATTCAACAGAGGTGAGACCGTAGTGAAGGGTTTTGCCTGGGTTTTGCCTTGACCCCGTTTGACTCTCTGAAGCACATAAGACGACAAGTTCTTAGAGAGTCCTGGAGGGTGAGACCATCAGGATCATAATACGTTTTAGACTCAAGTCAGACACGCAAAGTCATCATTTCTGCCCTGCAGAAAGAACTTGAGGATTTGGTTTAATCATAAAACAAGTTAAAAATATACCTAGTGAATGTATTTTGCTTTCACAAAGGATATGTAAGCAAGACAAAACCATGCTTTGATTTAAAGCCATATGACCATGCTTGCATAATACACAGTTTGAGCTATTGCACTTTGGATATATCAGGGCTTAGTGGCACAATATTACCACTATTTAAATATAGTCAAATGGCTTGAAGTTAGATCATAGATTCCTTTTCGCTATCCCAAAAAATCTGTTAAAAAGTGCTGAAATCTCACCTTAATGAAGGTTTCATCTCAAGTTACATGTTCAGAGGATGCAGCAGAGTCCCACAGAAATATAATCTTGATCCTTCTTGTTTTTGTGTGTTTGCCTCCTTGCTATCTCCCACCGGATACCTCCTATCATAGGACACCACATAGTGATGGCTGAACCTTGAGCTAGGATGCGGATATACATTTCTGCAGTGACATATCCCATGAGCTACCCTGGCCCCTGAGGCAAGTGAGTGCTAGGCCCTCATTCCATTTTCCCAGCAAAAATTTCCAATTTTGCAGAAACAGTGTTTTATATTGAAAAATCATTTTGAAAGCGGTGTCCCAAAGAGCCTCACCAGCCAGCTTCATATGCAGGAAAATGAAGTTAAGAACAGGGCAAAGCTCATGTAGCAAACAGGAGAAATAAATGTAAGCAGTGTGGCTCAGGACACACTGCCAAGTATTGATGGTTTGGGATAAGAAACAAATAATAATAATCTGTTAGCCACAAGTGCAATAGATAGAATGCTCTGTTTCTGTAAGGATGTCTCCTGGAGCTGAGACATAAAGCAGAGAAACCTTACAAGTGTCTGTCAAACCAGCTCAACAGAAATAAGATGTATGTCCTGATAGCAGCAGCAGACAGTCAGCTATGTGACAGGCTCTGAATAAATTGCTATTTTCCAAAGATTTCTTCAAGAACAGAAACATAAAAGTGAAAGAAAAGAATACAAACAAAAATCCTCCACACACAGTCTCCTTATCATGTGTGCCTGATTTTTAAGTGAGAAATACTGCTTCTGAATAAATGTACTCCTGTGTCTGATCTCTCTTAGAATCTGAATTTATCATTAGCATCTTTGCAAGCTGACCAAGCCCAACAGCAAAGGCTAGACACTGCTCTCCACTCTTGCATAGGTGTTATTCCTTCTGGGTCATCCACAGCATGTGAGAAAAGAACAAATTAGTAACAGCCTGAGCCCTGGAAGGAGGGGAAAAGTGACCTCATTTGTGCAGAAGTTCTTTTTCACTAGACCTCCAAGGGGGTTAAAAGGATGCATAAAGTACAAAACTGTTGGGTCCCACATGAGGAAATACTGGAAGAACAGAAACGTGTGTGATCGTAACTCATGTTCTCCTTGCTCTGTTTCTATACCCAAGGTCTGGCTTAGCCTTTCCCTCTTATCTCTTCTCTTATCTCCTCATGTAGTTGCTCTCCCTCCTCCTCCAGCCTGCTGCTGCCCCCTTCCCCAAAGATGTTTCCCAGGTCCAGGCTTCAAACTCCTTGTACAGTTTCATCCCTTTCCAGCAGTTTCTTGTGTTGAGGCCATCAGTCAGCTAATGCATGCCTGAAATCCTGGTCAAACCTCTGTTTTCTCTTTCTTGTTATCACTCACACTGATCTCCTTGCCGGGCCTTTTCCAGACTCTTCCTCCTCACACACTTCCCAGTCCCAGGCATCTTGTCCTCCTCTGCTCCACCTGCTGATTCCTGTACTGGATGCTGAATAATAACATGCAAGGACTAGGAGCTTGTAACACCGGTCATGGAGAACCATTTCCAGAGCAGCTGTCATGCATGCTGCAAGTGAACAGGAGGACCTTCTACCACCTTCTCCAAGTTGATGTTCCTCCACTGTTGATTTTTCTTCCAGTGGTGGTGGTGTGCAGATATAGAGCTATCCCCGATTCAATTTTGGTATTGAATGCAGTTTAATCACTTCAGCAGGGCTTTCTTCCCAGCTTTGTTAGCCTGCCTGTTAGTCTAGAGAGACTGCCAGAAGAATGGGGCAGTACCGCTTCTCACACTTGAGAGCTAGCTCAGGTATTCCTAAGAAAGGGTTCAATTTGTTCAGGCAATGCCAACTCTTTGCCTTCTGATCTGGGCAACCTGTTTTCAGTCCATGATACCTGAAATTTACAGTGTAACAGTGGAAAGCCTCCCTGGTTTAGTCTCTGGTGTCCAGCCTGTATCATCCCAGAGCAATAGCTGAAGGGCAAATCCTCCTCATTTTCAGGCTGCAGCATTGTCAGGAGGACAAGCAGCCCCTCTGCTGCTTTGGCCTTTGTCTCCAAAGCTTATTGTATTAAGAATGCCTGTGTTTTGCTCTGCAGCTGTAAGTGCTGGGTGCATCCAGGTTTCTCAATGGCCAGGTTAAATTTCATCTTCTGAATTAGCATAGGGCACAACCTGAGTGACAATGCCACAGCAATAACAATCACGACTGCATTAGGTTCCCTGTATCTAGCCACGGAGCTGCTGAAAAACAGGCAGCAAATCACTTCTTTGCTGGTGTCTCAGTTTCTCCTACTCTGCACTGGAGGTAAGTGTGTCTACAGCTGTACTACTCCCTGGGAAATCCTACAGCTGAGCACTGCTGAGATGGGTAGGTGCACAAAAATCCTCCCATAACTCACAGCAAAGAGGACATTTAAAGGTATTTTTGTGTTCTCCCTGTGTTCAGTTGTAATTAGGACCTGTGGTAAAGTAAGATATAACAGTATCTGGTTCTCTAACCAGTACTGCGGGTACAGTCTGTCTTCATTCTGGCTAGTGCCTGTGGAAGTTGTACACCTGCTGTGAGCACAGATAAAGCACCAGAAACCTGTCCAGTTGGATGAGATGTGTTTAAGAAAGTAGATGTATGGCTGGATCATGTCTTTTGTTTCTAATATTTTTCAGGTCACTGTGACTCCAGTTAGAACAACAACAAAAGGAAAAAAAAGAAGGAGGGGGGGAGCAGGAATTAAAACTGCAGGAACTCTTAAAAATATTTATCTGACATCCTCTTAATGATATATGTGCATATCCTTTTCCAATGTTTTAAGCTTAACTACAACAGTGAAGGTTGCTTTATTTTTCATTTGTGCTTGGACTCAAAACCAGTATTAGAACCTCCTAATGTGACTGTGGGATCATAGAGTTGTTCATTTGCCTTTTGTGTGTATGTGTTGAAAACAAACAAAAGATAGTTTGCAAAGACTAAACCCGTCAGTTAGGACTGTATTACTGTAGCTGCTAATAGCGTATTGGGTTAGGGGTATCTGATGAACGGTAGCGTAAGCCTTTTCACTCTTATTTCTATTAGGGTCACTATCCATCCTCAGCTTCTAAAATGAGTTTCACAACTTGTGCATTTCCTAAGGTTCTGCTTTGGTTTTCAATGTTTTTTTGGCACTGCTGCTTTATTGCCTATTTTATAAGGGAAATAATGACAGGCTGGCTTAAACAGTGATCAGTAGCAAGACTCTTAGTGATTTCCAGTTGCAACAGAATTTAGCTTAATGAATTCAATAACTTTTAGCATGTCTCAGATGTCTGCTAGTGCTATTATTAATCAGTCTGCTGCCAGCTACTTGGACAATAGCTCCTTGTTCTTCGTAGCCTGTTGCTTAATCAAGAATGTATTGTTGCCTGAGAACTTGGCAAGGACTTCAAGCCAGATTCAGATTTCATTTACTTCTGTGTGAACTTTGAGAAATGGTGTGGACGTTAGTGGTGTTATTCTGCGTTTGCCTCTGTATAAATGTGATCAGTATATAGCTCTTTAGTTTTTAAAATTTTCTCAAGAGATTTGTCACATTCACAGAGAGCTTTTACAACAAGCTCTTTAGCAGTGAAAAAAACTCTTTTCTGTGGATGCTTGCATGTGTGTGGATGTGCATGTGTTTATGCATGTTGCATAGAGCATTAAATCTTACCCTTTTCATTCGCCTGGTCCCTGCAGGCCAACACAATACTAATTACCTTGGAAAATGATTGATGTTTGTGTTAAAGCCAATATGCAGGTGGAATGTGTGTTATAATTTTCCATTCTTTAATTTATCTCCTGTTAACAGCTGATTGCTGCCTTGCACATGGGACTGTGAAAAGCTTTACCAAAGGACATATTTGGATACGTACAAATTTAAATCACAATTGTGTGATGGAAAGGCCTTTTATTTTGTACAGCATTTTGTTTTTAATTTTTCCCCCATATGATTTGATTGTGTTCACGTTGGCCAATCTGAGAGAGACCTTTCAGAGAGCTGACAAGTAGATGTGCTATGAAAGTGCAACCAAGTGAAGAGGTAAATTAAGTCTGTTCAAACATTTAAACAGACTGTGATGAAAAAAACCCCTTCCTATTTAGTCCTTCATGCTAGTGAGCAGACATTGCAGGTCAAATAATATTAAAAAACAAAGTTCGTTAGACATACACAAATATATTATTTCTATCTCTAATATCCAGCATAACTCTCTGTAAAGTTTTGATTGTAAAGCTGGGATTTTGAAAGTGGTCAATGTTATCAGCTCACTCTGTTCTTAATAGGAAGAGCAAGAAAGGAGTTAATAGGACTGTGTCTCCTTGGACTGTCAAACTTTGTACAGTCCCCTTCCTACTTAACTCACTAGCTACCCATTTCTTGACTTGTCTGGACTCTTTTTCAAGTGTTCTTCTAGAGCCTGTAACTTCTCACAAAATGTTCCTTTTATCATACAGAAACAAAATGAAAGCACATCAGAAATTTTACTCATCAGAAAACTTGGTTGCATTCAAGTTTATGCCTCTGGACTTATCAGAAGATCCTTAACTGCTCAGACCATGTCTGGCAATAAGATCTAGCTCAGGTTTTACCAAGTGATATCGTAGACAGGCCTGGGTGATAACACAGTATCTTTCTGCTGTAGTAGAACCTTGAAACTATTTTGGCCTCCACACAAGGAGACTTGGATCTTTCTGTCTGGTTCTCAGGTATGTGTTATTTTGTTTGAAAGGTCAGAAGACAAGGGCAGACAGCTAATATTTTGCTTTTAGTGGTTTGCTGTATTTCATAGCATCAAGAGAACAATCTGTTAGTTGTCCAACTTTTCAATGAATACCATCATAGAATCTCTTTCATCATTTCTCTTCCTTGGGCAATTGATCTGAAATTATATTGGTTCACAGAAAAAAAGAATTAGAGATGACAAGGAGGATGACTGAAGTGATCCAGAGGTACAACTTTGAACCTTATCCCCAGGTCACCCAACTGTAAATGGATCATTCAGGCAGAGGAATCAGATGTGTCCAAAATCCCAGATGCATCCCATCAGCTCCAGTAGATGAGGTGGATAATCACACCTGCCCAGTGGGCCAGCTAGACTTGAAAACACTGTGGATAAAGTAAGTAAGTAAACTCCAGAGCTATCACTTCCACATCAAATGGACCTATTATTACTTTATAATACAACAACATTAGAGGACAAATTTAGTATTATTACCAACAGCAGTGCGTGCTGTATTTTAGCTATTGGACTGAATCCTGTAAATCTTCCACATGAGAAAATCTCATTAAAATTAATGGCAGTCTTTTTGGTATAAGCATATTTACTACTTTCTTGTGGTTGACATTTTAAACAGTATTTCATTTAGGTTTTCCCATTCTTTCTGTAGTTTAGTAGTACAATCCTTTTCCAAAACTGTTCGCATGAAGATGGCGAATTACAGGAATGTTTTAAATAAATATCTTTGCATAGCAACAGAATAGTATAGAATTAAAAAACACAAATGGTGCTTGCGTTGTGGATTTAAAAGCTAACTTAATTCATATGCTTGCTCACCAGGCTGGCCTCTACTGTTCCAATCTCTTCTCTCATTTTCAGTTAGTGACACTTAAGGTGCTTCGTTTCCCTACGCTACCTTTGTGTCGTTCTTTTCGGTTGCCTGGCAGAGTTCCAGGGTTGGTTCTGTGCTTCTTACACATCTGGAATATGGCTAACAGAATAATTTTTACTTTTGGAAAATGTCAATTACCTGTACTGAAACTGCTCTTGAGGAAATGACATTTTCATGAATTTACTGTCCTCACCCAAAAAAATAAGTTCTGAAATAGTACCTGCCTCTTGTTTTCATTTTTTTAAATGAAGAACTTCAATGCTTTGGGTCAAAGTGGCATTTCTTTGAAATTTTCAGTTAATGTAAAAAATCATAAATCTTAAAAATTCCAGTTGAGTAAAAACCTTAAATTTTTTTTATTGAGTTGATCCAATTTAACAGTTTTATCACATCACCTGCCTGCACAATTTGTGTGGCTTTTCCTATTTTAGAGTAATAAAGTAGAAGGTATTTTTATTATTACGCATTTTTAAAATACTAAGAACTGAATTCTGCCTAATTAGTCAGAGGTCTATTGCTTCCCATTGCTTCAGTCTTTAAGCTGTATTTTTGTTTTAGGAATGACATAAGTCAGACCTACTTGGCATGCTTTCTCAGGTGCATCATGTTGTACTTTTTCCTACCTGGGTAATTAATAGCCAGTGTACTCCAGTGCCAATGACTTTCAGGCTAAAGTTTATATCTCCTGCAGAACAGATACAATATTACTCCGTTGTGAAAACCAAGTGACTTCAGGAGGATAAGAAGGTGGGTGGAAAACACATTTTCCAATAGATACAAACTCAAATATTTAAGTGGAACATGTACAAGGTCTCCTGAGAGATGTTTATATTATAGCTATAGGAGGAAAAGCAATAAAGAAAACACTTTAGCAGTGTTGAAACAATCTGTCACAGAACAAACATGAAGATGGCGATGTACCTGCAGATATCTGTTTCTCACATCCGCTCGTAGAATTCCCAGGATCTGCCTCCTCGATGCTATTGATTTCTGTGCTATTTCTTTGATAGATACAGGCACCTCATGATACTCTATCATTGCATGTTTATAACCCTGCCATTTCAGCATGGCAGACTGTTATATTAACGATGAGGGTGAAGGAAAGGTAAATGTTTAATTGTACTGAATGGAATCCATCTCATGTCTGATAAAATGATGCTTCCTTGATCCATGCCATTTAATCACAGTAGAGAGATATTTCCTAACTTTAACAGGCATTAGCTGCATTTCTTCGATTTGTACTTCCACACAATAGAAAACTGTGGGGTTTAGTCCCTGTGCAAGTATCAACATGTAATTTAACAATACTGCGCTTATTTCAATAAGCTATTTACTTCTTTTCCTAATCATTCTAATCTACATTTTTCAGCAGCTCATTAGACTAGAAACAAGAATGTAAAGCAGTTGTGGTAACTTGCATTTCTATTTTGTTATTATAAAAGGTGATTTTTTCTTTTTTTTCCCAAGGCTATGACCGTAAATATGAAAAACATTTTCAGTCTGTGCTCTGCTAACATTTTTAAGGCTGGAGAGAAAGTGGGTAAACACCTACCCATGTGGAGACTGGGCACTGCTCAGCTTCTGCAGAATTGATTGTAAGTCTGGAATTTTTCTGGGGGATGAAAGAGTTGAAAACACATTTCTTTACAAACATCCCAGAGAACTTAAAACCTGGTATATGCTCCCAAAAGTGTTTTCTTTTTTTTAAAAGATCTGATTAACAGGGGATGTAAAAGCATTTACTACTTTTCACAAGCTTATATGGCATTTTCTTGGTTTTGCTGTTTAAGAAGTCAAAACAAATCAGATTCAAAAGGCTCTACACATCACTATACATGGGATAAGTACTAAACTTCAACAAGAACAATCCAGATTAGCCATTAGGTAAAAAAAAAAACAAAATGAAACAAAATGAAACAAAACAAAACAGTAAAAAAGATAGTGAAGCACTGGAATGGATTGCCTAAAGATGTGGCATTCATATCCTTGGAGGCCTTAATTAGGGAAACATGTCAGTAATGATGCAAGTATACACGATCCCTCTGTGAGCAGGAGAAAAGATGATCTTTTGAAGGCCCATATAGCCACATTTTTCCATGATCTATGGCAAATATTGCTATTCCTAACTGTAGGCACCTCAGACTACAAACAGCCTAGCTTTAGAGTATCTAACCTAAATGTATGACATTAACAGTCCCTGTAGCACCTCAGTTTTGACTGCTGTGTGTGCTCAAACGCTTTTCTGCACTGGTGGATTGTGGCAGTGTGGTGGCAGCGTGGTGGCAGCATGGTGGCAGCCTGTCCCCAACACCGGCTGTCAACCACACACAAGGTGCTCTCCCTTATCATGTGTGAGTGCTTACCAGCTCAGGCTCAGCACAAGATACGGTGATACATGCTGTTTCTATACCAAACCTAGCCAGAGATGAAGATGTGTTGTTACTTTGTTGAGAGAAATAAATAAAATATTATGGCTCTGAATAGCATAGCCAAAAGAGTGGTAGGTCAAACCATTTTCAGATAAAGCGTTAGAGGGGTCAGTGCTCTAGATGTTCTTCTCAGGAAGGATGATGTGTTTGCACATCAGAGTGATACCAAAGATAGGCGGTTCGCTAGTTGTAAAACTAATGCCACTTTCTCTGGGCAACAGTCTGAAGGATCTGCCCATCCTTGCCACTTGCTTAACGCTCCCTGCTGAAAGGTGCTGTGTGGAGGTGGTGGCAGGTGCTGGGAGAGGCTGGCAGGAGAGGGCTGATCGCTGGGGGGAGTGGAGTGTGTTATGCACATCAGGCACGAAGGATTATCAGGGCTGGGGAGATGGGAGTGTAGTCTGGGAGAGCACCGTGAAAGGGGGATGGAATAGTGGAAGGAGAAATGGCCATCCTCTGCAACTCTTTCTGCTGCAGCCTTTGACATGGGATATTCCTCTCATACCTCCCTAATTTAACAGAGTAAGAGCACAGAGGATTTCCTACTCCCGCCCCCCCCC
>VYXH01008605.1:85128-114936 GCA_013397275.1 Burhinus bistriatus
ATCCGCCAGTTCTCTCAGGACCCGTGGATGAATCTCACCAGGTCCCATGGACTTGTGCACATTCAGGTTCCTCAGCTGGTCTCAGACCTGGTCTTCTGCTACAGTGGGTGGTTCATCCCAGTCCTTGCCTTTACCTTCTGCACTTGGATGGTGTGGTTAGAGCCCTTACCAGTGAAGACCGAAGCACAAAAGTTGTTGAGTACCTCAGCCTTCTCCATGTCTTGGGTGACCAGGTCTCCCGTTTCCTTCTTGAGTGGGCCCATATTTTCCCTAGTCTTCCTTTTGTCCCTCATATACCTACAGAGTGCTTTCTTGACACCCCTGGCCAGATTTAACTCTATCTGAGCTTTAGCTTTCCTAACCTGATCCCTGGCTGTCTGGACAATTTCTCTGTACTTCCAGGCTACCTGTCCTTGCTTCCACCCTCTGTAGGCTTCCCTTTTTGTGTTTGAGATTGTCCAGGAGCTCCTTGTTCATCGACGCAGGCCTCCTGGCATTTTTGCCTGACTTCCTATTTGTTGGGATGCATCGCTCCTGAGCTTGGTGGAGGTGGTCCTTGAATATCAGCCAGCTTTCTTGGGCCCCTCTTCCTTCTTATCCTACTTAAAATCTCCTTGACTTGGCAGGAGCTAGATAGCAGAAGCTTTATTTTGGGAAAACTGCTCTCAGCTCCTCCCCTCTTCTGCAAACACACACTCTTAGCTCCTAAAGACACCTAGGGCCATTACTTGCTTCTTAGCTATTTAAGGTTATGCAGTCCATAATATACTTAAGATACCTTATTTTATCTGTCAGATGGTATATTTAATTTTAAAATTAACATAATGGATTAACATAAAAACTTGACCTTCTGTCTCAAAATGTATGATGTCAAAAATCTGATTGCACTAATACCTTTTAAGGACATTGGCTACTTAAACATCTTTATTACCTTGTCTGTACATACTTCAAACTAACATATTGACACATAAGTCATTTTATTGTTTTATTATCCCATTAATAAAACTATAAGCCCTCTCTAATTTAAAAGTCCTACATTTATTTCTGTTATACAAACCCACAAAACTCTTAACAAGATAGGCCTTTCAGGAGCTAATTGGTCTTTTATTTGCAGTGATAATATTGGGATTCACATGCTCAAGCTTCACAGCTAGGATTCATCTCCCATTTTAGAAATTTTAGGCTGCTCTACGCAATCAGGTGCCCGTCAGGGATTTAGCATGTTTGTTGTCTGTATCCATTGGGTTTTCAAAGGTCCCTAAAGTCAGTGGGACTCTTTCAGACGTGTGAGATTTTTCACACGTCATGCTTACACCTGTATGTCTAAGCATTAAGCCTTGCCCAGGCCTCACTGCAAGATGTCTCTCATGCCAAATTCTTGCCCTTGTTGTCTACCAAGCTCTTACATTCACCTGCGTCTGGACCATGACTAGTTCATGCTGACCTGTTTAAATCAAAGACCTGCAAGACTGCACAAGGCTTCAGCCTTGATAACAAAGTGCCCATCTCGGATGCACAGTTTCTTTCTGGACCCTAACCATCAGTATGGGTGAAGAGAAATAGGAGACAAGAACGTCACAAGCCTTTTACATTACCTAGTCATTTCCCTGATGGCAAACAATGAAATAAAGATCTTGTTCATTTGCTGCTGCCAGCACCTGCCTACTGACTAGCCTCAATGAGTCAACATCGTCCTGAAATCTCTGGGATATTTGTAGATGTCAGAGGATGCTGAGCAATTCATTAACTTCTCCATGGACATCAGAAGGTGAATCCAGATCACTGAATGACTGCTATTGTTCAGCTGGTAATCTCAGGTTCAGATAGCCCACAGAAATGTCAACATCCATGCGTGGGCTGGTGTCACAAATATGCACGATACACTTCTCTCTTAGGCTGCTTTTGAGTCTCTTTTGACACTGGGATCAGAATATAAACCACCCTTTTTCTTTTGTCTTTTATTTTGAACTGAAAATTAGGGCTAGTATCTCAGCCCCTGATTCTTCTGTGTCCTCTACAGCCTTTAGTGCCTAGAGAGACATCTCTGGAGGGCAATACCTGTCACCTGTCTTAGGTAAGAAACCTAATCTGTAGTCACCTTGGATTCCTAGAACATGCTCTTCAGAGACACTAAACAACCCCTATGCCCAGCTGCCTGCAGTGCAGGCTGTCTTCTGAAAAGCAAGGATTTCAAGTTTACCGCCATGTATCTGAAAGCTCTACAATGCATTTAAGGATATCTGTAGGAACGACAGCTTTGATCATGTATAGTAACGTGTGTCTGTCCTAAGCATAAATACGGGCCTTTCACGGGAACTTACAGGAAAGCATGGAATTATCTCATAAAACAAACTTATGCTGAAACAAAGCAGCCCAGGGAAATGCAGAACATTTCAAAATGATAAGCAGTTATATTAAAACAATAATACATGTTTAAATGTTTCTGTTTTGTTTGTTAATTATCACTCTTTGTGTATGCCAAGAATAACTTATCTTACTTTCAAAATAGAAAAAGAAATCTGTTTTAAAGCAGCAACCAAAAAATGTAGGAGATTCACTTTTTTCATCTGATTGCCTCTGTGGTGTGTTTTTGTAGAGTTATTATAGCAAGGACTGGACTGCTTATTAGACAAATAGCTTTGTATCCAGTGATTTTGTAAACCCATCCATTCATCTTTTGAATAATTACTATGTTTATAAATAAGCAGGAAGATTAATAAAATATAAATTGGAGGGAAAAACAAGATACATCACAAAGATAAAATAAAACCCCCCATATTTATAGTCCCTTTTAAGAACGTGTTTCTGCCTACAGATTTAATCTTTAATTAAATTTATGTATTTTATTTATAGTTCCTTTTGTTATTTTTTCCAGAACATGCTGACACAGGAGTGGTTTTGCTAACAGAATCTATGGTATTGCTATAATAAATACTATGGTAAAAATTCCCTCTGGACTATTTCCCTAAGTGTTAGCATTTTGAGAGTGCATTTGGGTTTGGCCACCACGAATTCATGCATTGTATATTTGATTGTAAAATAATCATTGTTAAAATATATGGCCTTAATGGGTCTTGAACTGGCACAGAAAAAAACAAAGGCAGAACTAACAAACAAGACAAGAAATATATGTATTTTTTCATAGAGCAGAGCTGCAGCCAGTGGCTCACCAAACTTGTATTGTCCACTGACTGAAATGATGTTTCTTAGTTTTGTTTTGTTTTTGTTTTGTTTTGTTTTGTTTTTTTAATTAATGCCCTTACTTGCTTGTTAGGGTTGTCTCTGGTAACTCTGCCATTGTTACCTCTTCTCCACCATCATCTATGAAGATACTTAAGTGAAGTAATGTTTGGGGCTGAGGCAGGCACAGGAAGAGGCTATGTTAGGGGGTAAAAACAAGTTAACTTGCCTTTGTCTCTGAAAGGCCAAGCGCTGAGTAAGACGTTCTCCCTTGATGCCAGAGAGTAGACTAGCAGCTTTATGTGTTATGTGACTACTTCATTTAACAAATGTACATAAACAGATAGACATCTCTGAAGTAACGTCTTCAGACTCCAAGTAACTATCTTCTTCTCCGTTGAGGAACTTCCCTTTACGATCCCAGATGACTACTGTTACTGGATAGAAGGATGATGAGGGTGGCAGAACGTGATATATCGGTAGAATAAAGGGAACATTTATCTTGTATATTGGTGGGATCCATCCCTCCTTACACAACAAACATTTTGAACACACAAAATGTAAGAGATGAAGACAAGAGGTAATGGCTGAAAACAAAAGACTACTGTTTCAGAGGCTGATGCCGAGAACAGAAAGGAGTTTTTATGAATGAAGGTGCAGATTGCTTGATTTTGTAAGAGTTTTTCCCAGTGGAATAGAGGTAAGAGGCAGTAAGCAAAGACTAGTAACGCCTCAGATTGGAAGGAGTCCATGGAGCCCATTACTAAACTTACCCTCTTTCCTTCCCCAAAAATACCACTACCAAAGGACAGTTTTGGAATAGAGCCCAAAATGAATTGGAAAACACTGCAATTGCATAGGGCTACGTGTAAATCTTTTGTACAGAGAGAGAGATGAGAGAAAGTTTAATTCTGTCCTGATAAGATGAATAAATGGTGACAAAATGCTGATCAAGGTTCTGAGATCAATATATTTTATGAATAGGTTTTGAATATGGTCAAAATACCGACACATTTCTCAAACAGCACAGGTTAAACCCAGGCTTCCCTCTTCTAGGTGGTAGCAAAAAGAAGAATTGCTTTGGATTAGCGAAGTTTTCCAGCCAAACAGGATGCTTGCCAAGGCACTAACTCTCTTTTGTCTTCAAGAAAGCAGTTTCTTAACTGCCACTTCAACTCTCTTTAACCCAGTCACCTAGAGTGTGGTAGAAAAATAACTTAATTTACCACAGCTGACTAGGAGTAATAAAACTGGTATCATACCCCTGCAATTAGTGCAAACAGCTGTGAATTTTCTTTAACAGCAAAAGAAAGAAAGAAGGGAAAAAAAACCCAGAAAGTGAACTAGTACTTTCTTATTAATGTGTTTCAGGTGACATGAAATCTGTACAACTGGAATTTAAGGAAGTCAAAGAAAAGGTGATGGATGCTTTAGATATGGTTGATCTTGATGTGAGAAGGGTAGATTAGATGGTTTAATGATCTTCCAGGTCTACTTTGTACAGTCCTGCAAAATGATGGTGAAATACAGCCACTTGTGTGCTTGAAAATCCTGACAAGGTGGCAATACCATTGATAGGAGGGCTTGTTTTGACTGTTTGTTTTTATTATCTGCTTGTAATTCTCAATACTAAACATACGAAGTTAGCTGAAATAGTTTCAGCAGTGTTGTATGATAATGTATGACAAGTTTTTAATAGTTCTGAAAACAACAGCTAGGGAAAAAGAAAATAGTACATTTCTTGAATCTGAAAAATACTGGGAAGAAGTGAAGCAAGCAGTAGGTGGTGGTGCAGTAATTAGAACCAGATCTGTCTACAGATGTTTTTTCCCCCTTTACTGATGTAATGTCTGAATTTAAGATATTTCAGTGACTATCTTGGAAGAAAACTGAAGTGCACTCTGTCAAGACTTTTGTCTTGAAGAAAGCAGTTTTTTAACTGCCACTTTAACGGTCTTTAACCCAGTCACCTAGAATGTGGTAGAAAAATACCTTAATTTACCACAGCTGACAACTGGTCAGCCGGTATCATATCCTGGGAATGGTCTGGTAGGAATTAGGGCTTCTCCCAGCAAATAGGTGGCAGAACCATTAGCCCAGCTGAAGTGCTTCTGCACTAACGCACACAGCTTGAGCAACAAACAGGAGGAGCTGGAAGCTATTATGCAGCAGGCAGTGTAGTTGCCATCACAGAAACGTGGTGGGATGACTTGCATGACTGGAGTGCTGCAATGGCTGGCTATAAACTCTTCATAAGGGATAGGTGAGGAATGAGGGGTGGTGGTGGGGTGGTCCTGTATGTTAGGGAGTGTTATGAATGTCTTGAACTTTATGATGGTGACAATAGGGTTGAGTGTTTATGGGTAAGAATCAGGGGAAGGCCAACAAGGCACATATCATGGTGGGAGTCTGTTACAGACCGCCCAACCAGGATGAAGAGACAGATAAAATATTCTATAAGCAGCTGGGAGAAGTCTTATGATCACTCTTGTCCTCACGGGGGACTTCAATTTACCAGATGTCTCCTGGAAACACAATACAGCTGAGAGGGAACAGTCTAGGAGGTTCCTGGCCTGTGTTGCTGATAACATTCTGACACAGCTGGTGAGGGTGCCAAGTAGGGAAGGTGCCCTGCTGGACCTGTTGTTTGTGAACAGAGAAGGACTTGTGGTGGATGTGACAGTCAGAGGCCATTTTGGGCGTAGTAATCATGAAATGATAGAGATTTTGATTCTTGAAGAAGCAAGGAGGGGGATCAGCAGAACTGCCACCTTGGACTTCCAGAGAGCGGACTTTGGTCTTTTCAGGAGCCTGGTTGACAGAGTCCTTTGGGAGGCAGTCCTGAAGGGCAAAGGAGTCCAGGAAGGCTGGACATTTTTGAAGAAGGAAGTCTTAAAGGCACAGGAGCAGGCTGTCCCCATGTGCCGAAAAACAAGCCGTCAGGGAAAAAGACCACCGTGGCTGAACAGAGAGCTATGGTCACAACTCAGGGAAAAAAGGAGAGTTTATGGCCTTTGGAAGAAGGGGCATGCTGGTCATGAGGACTATAAAGATGTTGTGAGGCTANTGAGGAATGAGGGGTGGTGGTGGGGTGGTCCTGTATGTTAGGGAGTGTTATGAATGTCTTGAACTTTATGATGGTGACAATAGGGTTGAGTGTTTATGGGTAAGAATCAGGGGAAGGCCAACAAGGCACATATCATGGTGGGAGTCTGTTACAGACCGCCCAACCAGGATGAAGAGACAGATAAAATATTCTATAAGCAGCTGGGAGAAGTCTTATGATCACTCTTGTCCTCACGGGGGACTTCAATTTACCAGATGTCTCCTGGAAACACAATACAGCTGAGAGGGAACAGTCTAGGAGGTTCCTGGCCTGTGTTGCTGATAACATTCTGACACAGCTGGTGAGGGTGCCAAGTAGGGAAGGTGCCCTGCTGGACCTGTTGTTTGTGAACAGAGAAGGACTTGTGGTGGATGTGACAGTCAGAGGCCATTTTGGGCGTAGTAATCATGAAATGATAGAGATTTTGATTCTTGAAGAAGCAAGGAGGGGGATCAGCAGAACTGCCACCTTGGACTTCCAGAGAGCGGACTTTGGTCTTTTCAGGAGCCTGGTTGACAGAGTCCTTTGGGAGGCAGTCCTGAAGGGCAAAGGAGTCCAGGAAGGCTGGACATTTTTGAAGAAGGAAGTCTTAAAGGCACAGGAGCAGGCTGTCCCCATGTGCCGAAAAACAAGCCGTCAGGGAAAAAGACCACCGTGGCTGAACAGAGAGCTATGGTCACAACTCAGGGAAAAAAGGAGAGTTTATGGCCTTTGGAAGAAGGGGCATGCTGGTCATGAGGACTATAAAGATGTTGTGAGGCTATGTAGGGAGAAAATTAGAATGGCCAAAGCGCACCTAGAACTTAATCTGGCTTCTGTTGTTAAGGACAATAAAAAAAGTTTCTATAAATACATTAGCAATAAAAGGGGGACTAAGGAGAATCTCCATCCTTTAGGAGACGGGGGTGGAAACACAGTAATCAAGGATGAGGAAAAGGCTGAGGTACTTAATGCCTTCTTTGCCTTTAGTAGCAGGACCAGTTGTTCCCTGAGCTGGAAGACAGGGGCAGAGAGCAGAATGAGGCCCCCATGATCCAAGGGGAAACGGTGAGTGACCTGCTACAGCACACAAGTCTATGGGGTCAGATGGGATCCACCTGAGGGTACTGAGGGAGCTGGCGGAAGTGCTCACCAAGACACTTTTCCTCATTTATCAGCAGTCCTGGCTAAACGGAGAGGTCTCAGTTGCATCACCATCCCTGGAGGTATTTAAAAGATGGGTAGATGTGGTGCTTAGGGACATGGTTTAGTGGTGGTTTTTGGCAGTGTTAGGTTAATCGTTGGACTCAATGATCTTAAAGGTCACTTCCAACCTAGACAATTCTATGATTCTAAGACAAGGAGAGAGTCTGGACAGATTAATAAAAAAGATGTCAAAGCACAGTTGGATAATATCAGGATCAAAGTGATAGATAAACAGACAAAAAGAAGAGCCAGAAAGCAGAGAAGAAAGGGGCAAGATTTCATTCTTAATGATTTTTTTTCATAGGGGACACTCCCTGAGATAGACCAGGCATATATGAATAGAAAGATATAAGGATTAAACAGAGCTGCACTCAAAACCAAACTCATCTCATTCAGATATTTTGAACAAAAGGTCATGTTCAGAGGTGGGTTGAAGGCAGGTGTTGGGAGCACAAGGACACAAATCTCTGACCCAGCTGTGTGCTACCACCTGATTTGTCTACCTTTGAAGCAGCTCCAGTTAACATCAGAGTCCTTCCAGCAAAGCCCCAATGTCACCTGTTAGGATCTGTAGGAACCAGAGTGTATGAAGACACCACAGAGAAAAATCCCTGAAGAAGAGAAGAGGTTCCCGTTGCAAAACATTTGGTAGGCTGAACTGTCTCTGAGGAATGAATCTGTACTTTTCTCTTAGCCCTCACAGGAGCTCTGTGGTTCTGCCTTATTGTGAAGCAGCCATTCAAGGGTCAGGTGAAGCAAGCTCTTAATGAGTGTCCTCTGCTGGCTCTGGGGGACCTGAACAGTCAGAAAAAAAGACATTTTAAGAAAAATGTTGCTTTGGGAAAACCAGTAATGGCATAAGTCATTTTTGCAATGAGAAAAATGGAGCGGTTAGCAGCCTTTACCTTGCCTTGACTTGTAACCTTCCACGTGTTTTGGTCAAAGTTCATGAAAATTGATAGATTTTTGGATTTTTTTGATGGACTATCATTTTCTGATGGGGAAAACCCCAATTTTATCAGAAAATCCCATCAGTTCTTGTGGGAAATATTTAATTTTTTTCTGTATAGTAGGGAATATATTATATGTTTATTGTTATTTAGGAACAATTGCAAAACTTTTAAGTGTTTTCAGTTGAGAGTGCTGGCCACCCACACTTTCTTTTTAAATCCAAGCTACCACAGACTGGTTCTCTGAGAGACTGTGCTTGTTCCTCTTTGCCTTATTTAGGTTTAAGAAGCGTTTGTCAAGCAGGCAGCCCAACGCTACCTCTTGCTGATGGCAAGTATTGTCTGCAGATTTTACTTGCCTGCTGTGCACAGTGACTGGTACCGAACCTTCACCCTTATGGTAACTTGACTGACAGCAGTGGAGAAAAAGATTTGTACAACTAAATAAAGTATTTGAAAAGAAATACACCCAAGTCCGGATACTTGAGAAGGGGAAGAAATAGCAAAACATGCCAGATTTATGAGGGGCTGTTAGGGGTATTGTAGAGGTTTGCATGAGCAGTTACATAATTTAGTGACTCTCATGTGATATTCTGCATTATATTTACAATAGAGAGAGAAAGAGTGAACTGCACCCAACTGTATTAAGCAGAACTATTTTTTATCGAGGGTTGCTCGTGACAATATTACTCTAACAGCTTGTGCATGTCATCAGAACCCAGAGGTAAAAAAATATAGCACTCTTTGGGTGTATTTTATTATTTCACAATAATTGGATAGCATGACACCTAATGAAAATTTATATTAGGCAGACACCTAGTGTAAATTTCACACTTTTTCAGTCTCATATCCTCTCTTGGCTGGCTCAGTATACCTGTTCTGATATTTTTGAAAATATGATTATTGATTAATTCGTAGGAAATTAAAATATCTAGGGAGTTTAGAAGTATTTTTCAGCAGGAAAATAATTAATAACAGTTCTGAGGATGAGTTGTTTGCTTTAAAGTCAGCAGGAGTTTGTTATCATTAGCAGGTTCAGAGCAAAGGTTCAGGAAAATTGTAAAAAAGAATTTCTTAGACTCTGAGTCTACAAACAGTGATGTACTTGCTTAAATTTATACAAGCAACTAATCCCACTGGAAACCCTCCTAAACATAAGCACACGTGTAAGCATTTGAAGAAGCAGCTGTCAGTTGGGTTACAACTGACTCATCTGAAATCAATAAAAATATGTTCTTGAACTTTTTCTGAAATTTAAAAGTCCCTGAGAGTATGGAATGAAATTTAAGGTTAGTCCTCATTTTAGCTGAAAATAGCTTGGCCTTTCTTAATGGGAATAGTGTTTTATTTTCAAAATAATAATTTTAATGGAAAGTGTTAGGGAGTTTTAATGGGATGTGCTTTCTAATAAATAGCAGTAACACATTGTGATTTTACAATGCCTCTCATTGTAGGTTCTGAAAGTGCCTCATGAATATTTTAGTCTCACATCACCCTAAATAGAACGGTATTGTTGTGCTTGTTTTGCAGACAGGAGGCTAAAATAGAGAGACCGTGTGAGCTGTGAAAATAAAAATATCGAATAGGGTCCACAGTGCTAGTGGCTATTCACAGACTTATTCTCGCACATAAATGTCTTCTCTCATATTTATTAACCATGTTCCTGTGGATATACTTTTATGACTGACAGCTAATGCCTATGACAAAGATAACTATACTTTTACTTTGACAAACTATTCCTGGTTAGAAAATGCTTACTCATAGCCTCATTTTCTCATTGTTTTAAATAAGACCTAAACGTGCTTAAAGCCAAACCTGTGCTTAAGTGCTTTTTGACTCAGGCTCTATTTGAGTACTGGAGATGAACTTTGGTAGACAAAGGGATAGGTTTTATTTTCTGAATGGAGAGCAACAAAACCCGTGAGCGTCTGGGCACTGACATTTGCCAGACAGATTAATGTAAATGTATGCAAAATTATAATTTACATATCCATTTTGTGTTACATGGTAACAGAAACAGAATTCAGATCTCTTGTCTTTTTCTGTTTAAGAGAAAAACCATTCCTGTTGTCTTAAATTGATGTGTTTTATGCTAAAATGCTGATAAATTCTGTATCTGAAATATTTTTTGGTGCCTGTTTTCAAACTCTGAAACTGTTACAAGCCAAAGGCTGAATTGACAATTCTGAACACTGCATATATTTTAATGTTTCACACAAATGTTTCACTATACTATATGAGATTTTATAAGAAAAATTATCTACTTGTATACAAATTTGATTTTCATTTCTAATAAACCTCTGTTACAGACTGACTGCACTTGAGTAAAATATCATATAATTACACAAAGAATTGGTTTTCAGTTATTTCACAACAATCCTAGTCTAAACTTGCACAATTACTCTGATAAAAAAATAAAGAAAACTACATCAGATAATGTGGAAATAAATGTATTCACAGAGTGTTTTTTTCTTCCAGTGAAGACTTCAATTAAACAAAGACTTAGAAAAATTGTCAGTATGCTTGACCAGTGTTAAAATTAACAGATGGTTATTGTACCAAAAGAGAGTATTTCAAGCAACTAATTCCACTTAAAATATTAAAAAAGCATATTTTTCAATTTATTCTGTTGGAGGTTATGTTTGATTAATGAGCTGTTTTATTGGTGATGCAAATAATGTGTAATGTCATAAGACCCATATGTTGTAGATTAGAGAGGTATTAAACTTACCTTGGCACAAAGTGAAAAATCTAAAATATCCCTCTGGTAAAATATATCATTCTAGAGGAAAAAGACACATTGGCATGCTTGTATTTATGCTTTTGATAAATTACATGTCATGTTTACTTAGTTTTAGTATCCAATCAAAATCTATTCTTTTTCATACTTTTGCTTCTCTTTATTTGTCAGGTTCCTCCACGTTGTGTTTGCAATGGTCAGCAACGGTGTCTTAAACCAGACTGTATGTTACCTGCCAGTTACAAACAAAGACCTGAAGGAAGACAATAGTGTCTAATTTCTCATAAAATAATCTTGGTATCTGTTGCCACTTATCTAGAGATAAATTAGTGCGCAGACTCTGTCTTCTTCTTCCATTGTTCTCTTGTGAGTAGGTGGTATCATTTGGGTAGGTGGCCAATGGTAGGTGGTCACGATCTCCCCCTGCCGAAATTACCTTTTACCTACATCTCCTCTAGTCTTGGCAGTTCCAGGTGGTTTTCTCGGTTTGCTGACCAGGCCTACAGTTCATCACTCTCTTGACAGGAATATCACACCTACCAACAAAGCCACATTGTCTAGTGGTTAGTTCCTTAATTGAATCATAGATAAATCATGCCTAGTTACTATTTCTCTATTTTAATATTAGGTAAATAATTAAATAAGGTTGGGGCAGTATAGAGGACTTTAGCAGCAGCAGGTTTCCTTAATTGATTCAATTACATTTTACATTTCATTTTTCTAGTTAATATCAATTTTACTACAACACTCAGAGGAACACAACTATCTCCATTTCAAATTTCAACTTTTCCTGTCAGTAAAGTAAGCCTGATTCTTCTTCCTTTGTTTTTTCCCCTAAATTTCTGTTGGCTTTGGTAACCTGGGAAACGCTTCCTTACTGATCGTGACCAACCCAGATGGGATGTCTTCTGACACTATGCTGGGACCTTCCACTACCAAGGTAAAATACATCAGCACACAGGACTATGCAGACCATTTCTAGAATTTTTGCTCAGATGTATGTGAAAACAACCAGCCACCTCTCCTTATTTAGAGCAAAATGTAAACAGATGTGATTTCCTACAGAATAAGTCACTTCTGAATGAAGAGGAAATAGACTTAAAATCTTTAATGTACCTCATCAACATTTTTTACACTTATATGTCAGTACTGTGATCATGAAAATAGAGCACTAGAAAAGCCGATGGTTTTGATCCAATAACTACAGGTCTGTTTTTGAGGGCAAGAACCCTGTAAAAATTTAGCCTGTGGATTCAGGTAAAAATGAGCCCTTCGATAAAGACTGGAGTCACAGATCGTACCACAGAGCCTTAATAATTTCCGCTTTGCCATCTTGGTCAGCAGCATCCCAAGGAGAAAATTCCTTCAGGGTCTGCATGTGAGATCACTGTTCTTGTCTCTCTCAGGTTCCTTCCGAGGCTGTGTACCGTTAGCTTCTCTTGACATCCACTGGCAAAAACTATCGTGTGCTCTAGCTCTTCCAGGCAAAGAAATTGTTGGGTGGTATAACCTTGGGCTGAATTCAGTTCCTGGAAATTTCCTTATTCCAGGAGTGCTGGTTCCACCACTCTCTTTACAGCACACACTCATCTGGAAATGATCATCTGGGGCCTGGTCTTGCAAATGCTTATGCATGTGCTTCACTGTACTATAGTAGATTGCTTCAAGGAAATCAGTGGGTCTGTTTGAAAGATTAAGAATGTGTGTAAGTGTTGACAGGATGTGGACCCTAGTCACCACAAGAGGATGTTAAAATACCAAGGTGGTGGTGGCCGTGGTGGGGAATGCAGAGAGAAAGGGCTTCCTTAGCCAGAGATCTTGTTTTCATGCAAATGTGCTTAAAAAATAAAATAAAAAAAGGCAAGAAATACACTGAAAATGTATTTTATGGTAAGTAGACCTTTCTCTCTAGGATGTCTCTCCTAATTTTCCAGAAGGATCCAGCCATGCATTAAGCACAAGATTAGTTTTCTCATCTTGGTAGCATTGTGACAGTTTAAAAAAACCTCTCATAACTAATGTAGCCTCCATACATTACAGAGTGATCATGTCCAAAGAATAGACATTGACAGATTTGAAATAATTATGTAAATTCACCTAGGGTCCCATTTAAATGCATATTTTTCAGACTTACAATCAAAAGAAAGAAAACGCCCTCAACCAACCCTTAGTGATTGCTGAGGAAGCTATACCTACATGCCTGCATTAAACCTAGCACAATATGCTATAAAAACCTCATTACACTTCCCAGCTGTCTTTGTATCAGCATTAAATGCGCTTCCATACACATTCTGTAAATTACACACTTATAAATTACTCATTTATAATAGCTGAAGACTGACGGCTACAGTGAAAATTGTACACTTTTTTTTAAATTTGGCTTTTTTTGATGTAGTTTTTGCTTATCTGAGCACCTGATGATCCTGAACTGTCTGTTAACGGAAGGCAAAAAAAAGATATAAGGAAGTACTCCTGAACAGATGAGGGGAGGGCAGTGGATGCTGTCTACCTTGACTTCAGCAAGGCTTTTGACACTGTCTCCCACAGCATCCTCATAGGCAAGCGAAGGAAGTGTGGGTTGGATGAATGGACAGTGGGGTGGATTGAAAACTGGCTGGCAGAGAGAGCTCAGAGGGTTTAGTAGCACAGAGTCTAGTTGGAGGTCTGTGACAAGTGGTGGTCCCCAGGGGTCAGTACTGGGTCCAGTCCCNATGAGGAAAGGCTGAGGGACTTGGGTCTTTTTAGTCTGAACAAGAGAAGACTCAGAGGGGATCTCATCAATGCTTACAAATACTTCAAGGGAGGGTGCCAGGAGGATGAGACCAGTCTTTTTGCAGTGGTGCCCAGTGATAGGACAAGAGGTAATGGGCACAAACTTGACCATAGGAAGTTCCATCTCATCATGAGGAGGAACTTCTTTCCTTGGAGGGTGGCAGAACACTGGAACAGGCTGCCCAGGGAGGTGGTGGAGTCTCCAGCTCTGGTGACCTTCAAAACCCGCCTGGACGCCATCCTGTGCAACCTGCTCTAGATGGGCCTGCTCTGGCAGGGAGGTTGGACTAGATGATCTCCAGAGGTCCCTTCCAATGCCTGTGATTCTATGATTCTGTGATTGCCACCTCTTTGTCTCTCTCATTTAATTTTTTTTTGTATGATATGCTGGCTTTGGTAATGAAGCTGGTAGGAACATCTTCCACTAGATCAGGAGTGCATATATGTCTGTGCATGGGTATGCACACCTAAATATATAGTCTTCAGAAGACTCTTATTAAGACTGTACATAAGAAAGCTGAAGTTCTGCTGTCACAGCCATCCATAAGTCTGTAGTTACATACTCTGTCAGTTAATGAGGGAGTGCCACTCACTTCAATGGGCTCTAGATCAGACTCATGATGCCACATAACGCATGCAATAGGTTGCAATTCAAAGACTCTGATGTTGTAAGATTCTAAAAGCAGAAGATACTGTAACAAAGAACAAAAGAAGATATTATTTCACATAATACTCATATCATATGTCACGGCCTATTTGTGTACTATGATGGGAATCTTGATTAGAATGAAAAAATTCACATTTTAAGTCCATGAGAGCTTACCACGTCCAGCTAACCTTACCTCCTGGATAATGTAGGCAGCAGAATGCCCCCCATTAGTTCTCATTTTGGGATCACAAACTGCCTAAGGTACAACTATATCTTTGACCTTGATTTAAATATTCAAGTCATAGAGAATCTACCACCTCCCTTAGTCTTGTTCCAGTGCTTGATTAGTTTTGTTGCACGTCCATTTTGTAGCAGGAATTTTCCAGCTTCGTTATGTTTCTAGTCAGGGACTATCATGGGATAGCAAAGATGCTTATAGACAATAATGAAGTCTTCAGTAATGAAGTTTTGAGGTGATTTGAGCTCCTTAGGCCTTTATTGTGAGGGATGATCCCTCTGAAATATTTACAGAATTTTCCTAAATGGAAGGAGGGACAGGAGAAGGAGAAGAGCGTCTCTGTCACCGTGTACTAAGGAGAAAAAATAAAGTGAGAAATGCTCAAGGTGAAAGTTAGTCAAAGAGAAGGTGAAGGAAAATGCAATGAATGATGGAAGTTTGAGGAGATTTTATGTGAGGTAGAACTGTACATTTTTCAAGGACCAGGACCACTTGCATGGATATCTGAAGGAGGCAGACAAATCCTTTCACTTACTTTCTGTGGGCCTTTTATTTGTTTTGATTTTTATTAAATGTATGACCTGAGAATTTGTGATCCATAAATACTCTAATTTTAGCAGGAGGCATTTCTTAGTATGACTGTTTCTCTCAAGAATACAAGGAGAAAGCAAAAGTCAAATTTATATTTGAACCTTTCGAATTGGAAATTAGCTTTTAAAAGTTATATGTATACACTAGAAAGATAGAAACATGCACTGTGACTTATGTCTCTCATCAGAAGTCTTGTGCTGGCTTTTCAAGAAGTAAATACACAAAGTGTTCAGAAAGCAAAGATGCACCAAACCAACAAAAAATCTAAATTAGCAAGATTTTTTCAAAAAGATCAAAAGCTAACCTGCAGTTAGACTTAGAAATTGCTGGAAATAGCAAGCTGTTCATTTGACCCTAGCGTCCACCAATAACGAACTGCAATTTTTGGAAACGTGCCCGAAGACTCATTGCACCATTTGTGTAAAACCTGAGATGAGTTATCTAGGGCTATATTTATCTGAGTTATTCCCCACTTGTGATCATGTATCTTTAAGTAATGTGTTCTGGACTTTATAATTGTCATATAGACAAAAGGTTCTTGAAAGAGCAGGCTGATGTTCAGATCCAGGACTGCCCCAGTCAGACCTTTACAGTTTGATGTTTGCACTGTAAAATCCAGATGCTTTGCTTTTATTGTACAATTTATATTGGACCTTTGCTGCAATGGACTCTCACACCCTCCACTCCCACTTTTATGTTCATATTGAGAATGAGTCTATTTTTGCTTTAAAGGTGTCCAGCTATGCAGCCTCTAGTTATTGTGTCAGTTCTCTCTTTACTGCTGCATTCAGTCATTCCTTCTCACAAATATTTTCTCTTTTGCAACCTGCCTGTGAATTACACCTCTCTATTCCAGTCACTGGCACTCATTTTCTAGCAAAATTTAGTTAATTCTTACCAAGTAAGTATCAGTAACTTAACATTTGATATAATTTTCTTCCTGTCTCTCTGTGTGCGTGTGGTGGTGGGTGGGGGTAGTGCGTAATGTGTTATTTTTAAAGGTGTGTTTTGTAAAAGGAATGAATTTTTGTAGCTCCTCCATTGGGGGTTCTTTGTGTTTCCCGAGTCACTGATGAAGACACTGGAGAGAACGGATTGAAAAACAAGTTCAGAAGCTCTCCACTCTCTATAAGAACTGCAGCAGCATTACAGAGACAATAAGTGATACTCTGATCAGTTCAGTCAGAGAGTGACAATAACATATTTGCACCTTGACTCCCGTTCTATAATTTTATCACATGGGAACATAAGAAAAGATTTACTTTTTTTTTTGTAAGTAAACCAAGAGAATTTAAAATATGTATGTTTTCATCCTTGTTTCATATTATACTAAAGCAAACCACATTTTTTGTGCATGTTTTCTCCAAGATTCAGAGTGTAACACAGCCATTTTCTCCTCTGAGTAGGGAAATACGTTTGTGACACCATCCCCGTGCCCCGGTCCTTATTAGCTCTATGTGTTATGGTTTATGATTAATGAAACCTCAAGAAACAAGTAAAGTACCCATTTTAACTAATGAGACTGAGGCCTGAATATGTTGTGTGTCTGTATTTCATTATTTCAGTGAAGGTGAGAACTGAGGAATCCTTGTTCACTTCTTCCTCTAAATATAGACTATTCTCCCCAACATCTGAGTAGAAATTGTTTTAGGGGAGATTTCTTCCCAAAAGTAGCTCAAATGACTAATGTGCAACCAAAGTGAATTGTTGAACCTTTATGTTGAGAAATTTAAGATTTTGACTTTTCTTGTCTTATTCCCTGGATTAATGTTTTTTATGTTTGAACAACTTTGTTGCATTTTATGAAAAGAATGATTCATTTTGAGATAGATATGGTGAATGTGATTCAAAAGATACTGAAAAAAACCTAAAGACTGTCGTGATGATTTGCTGTGATTGTGCTAAAAGTAGAGTTTTTATAAGAACATAATACTATGAGTTTTCCCCAAAGTAGGCAGATTCAAATTTTAGTCAGAAGAAATATTTCACTTATAAAGTCCAAGGATGATTAAGTTCTTTAACTGGTGTAAATCAGTTTATAATATTCAGCTTCAGTGAACTTATGTCTCAGCACCTCTCTCAACACCCAGTTAAGTTTACAGAGGTGAATAAACAGTACTTTTAGGGGTTTCAGAATCTTTGTTTTGGAATTTTATTTGGGAACCAACTGACCTGAAGCTTTGGCAGTGGCACAGAGAGCATTTTAAGCTCAGATTGCAATCAAATGCAATCTAAGGTTTTAACCGTTGAAAGCTACCTGTTGATGCTTGTTTGATGATCCTGACGTAGTTAGCTGGGTGATCATAGGTCAGTTCTTATGAATGAGCATGTATTTCAAACCATGGGATCACTATTATAGTTTGGTAACGTAATCTCCATACAGAACATGGGATTTTGGTAGAAAGGAGGCCGAATTTGACCTGTCTACAGGGTGTCCTCATCTGACTATCCCCAAGTCAAAAAACTGCTCAAAAGATTAAGATTTCACAGGGCTGGCAAGCATCGTGTAAAAAATTATCTTTTTGCTTAGAATAAAAAGAGTCAGTGAACTTCTGCCTAAGAACTTTGTTGAGCAATGAGCTACAACCACCTTTATAGCACTTCACAAGATATTGATAAAATGAGTCAAAGAAGGGAGTGCTGCTGGTGAAAGGAAGTAGCTTGTTCTGTAAGAACATAACAACATAATACACTGTGGACCTGAGGCATATATAGAAGGTGGGGGGATTATCACCGTTTGCTCACCACCTTGTTATGCACTAAGTGATCTCTGGGTGTCTGTTACCATTCTCTGACAGTGGTGGCATACAGCGTTAAATGAAGTTTTGATCTGGCTGAGCACAGCCACTGTTACATTCCCCAAATAAACCTGTGTGAATTGTGGTTGCTGTGGTAAAGCAAAATATTTAATTAGATTTGCCTCCTAATTCATGCTCCTCACAGTGCACTGTGTCTGTAAAGTGCTTGCATAAAAGAGCCTGCGAGTAGTGATTACTCACAGGTGGATTACGCATTTAAAGGAGATGTCCAAATTAGGCATTTGAACTCTGTACATTATGAGCTCAATCATAGACAAATACCCTTCCAAAGCATCCCTGATTATCCTATGTGCAGCCTGTACGAAGGTTAGGATACTCATTCAGATATTTAAATTAGATACCAAAAAATATGGAGTATGACTGTTGCTCTAGTAAAGGTGTTTGTTGACAATATGGTTTTATTTGTGTTGACAGTTTTGGAGGCACTGCCTTACTTCCTTTGAGTACTCCATGCACACAGTGAAAATAAAGCAGGGTGACTAACTCACGATGACTACGGATTAAGCAGCATAAGATAGCCCGGACAGCACATGACAGTTTCACCAGAGCCTGTGGCTTTAGTGCATGACCCAAACTTGATGGTATCATGCCCCTGCATCAACAGCTGATCCCTCTGCAGTAGTTCAGAGGTCTGCAAGCATGGCACAGCCCATTCTGAATTTTGGAGACTTTAATCCATTGGTGAGCAGTAAGCAGCAGTTGTTCAACCTGTACTTATTTGGAAGTTGTAAAATACCTAGCTCATGCTTGCCTTAAGCAGAGATGTTTGCTTAAGGGGATTTAGGATTGGTTTGCACCTTTGACTTCCTTAATCTAATTGCCTGGTAGTAGCTGGCTGACTGCATGAATATTTCTGCTTGTGTTAACAAATATTTTTTTCATCTGCCCTTCATATTTCATGCATATTAGCAATTCATAAATGTTAGGAAATTCTCCAGACTATTACTTTCCCTGAATACAGACCCATGAAAAATGCTTCCCTAAATAACATCTTAGTGGCAAAGTAGTTCAAAAAGCACCACCTTGCATGCCGTATGTCTTAGGAATACATAATTTCTTTTTTTCCTTCTCTCTTCCTTCTTCCCCCACCCTCCTACTCCATTTAAAGACAACGTAACATCACCACAAAGGAAACTTTCTCTTTTCTGCACCATAAATCATTCATTTCCCCCCTATAACACCCAGTCCCTCCCATTTGGGAGGCCTTCCACATTTACCATTTGTGTTATAATCTCCACTGTATTTCTGCCTGCCACATTGATTTATCCTTTGCTAACAAATCAGTTTGTATGGAAAAGCTGCTGCTTTCCGATTCAGTCTTTGATGAAATGTTTGGGTGCTCTGTAAATCATATCTAGGATATGAGCACAGAGGAAGACGAAGTTAAGAGGAAAGAAGAATTTTTTAATAAAAATTTACATGTGGATGATTGAAAAAATCCAGTCTCATCCTTACCTTCCAGTGCTGATGAAATGTTGCTTTTGGGGCTCTAAGTAGGTTAGGTTGGTAGAAAATCTGGTCTTTAACAGCTTTCCCCTTCTCATTCCAAATCACGGAACCTCTCATATAAGATATCAAGTAGTTGGCTTGGTGGTGAAAAAATACATACAAAAGTTTATGTGCACGAGAGTGCACATAAGTCTTAAAGCAGAAAACAGAAAGTCTGAAGAGCTGACATTAATTCCAAAGTTTTCTCAATCACTCAGTGTGACCAGGTGCAAAGCATTAGGCCTCTTTGCAACTGAGGTCTGTTTCTGTACCACAAAGTTGATAATGCTACCTGGCAGAAGTGGTGTGGGGCTTCAGAAATAAAGGAATCAGAACACATTTTAGAACTTCATAAAGGAATTTAAAGCACAGTGGTGGCTGCAAGATCCACTGTTGCTTGCTGTTTATTTTAGTTCCCCAAATACAAGATAGTTTGCAGAACTTCCATTCTGAAACCATCTAAGCCTGCAAATAATTAGAATCATTATACCCTTGAGGAGGTAAAAGTACAAGGACTAAGGTCATGATCCTGACTAGACATGAGTTTCAGTTCAGGATGAACCTCTTTAATCCAACTGTCTAGGATGAAGTGCTTGCGGATCATGGGGAGAAGCCAGGCTCAATTCTTATCTCTGTCAGAGGGTATTTGATTCTTCATTTTACAGTAGCTAAATCCTTCCATGCACCTAGTCCTAGGTCTAGATAACTTTAGCATGCAACCCTGGGGTGCCATCAGCTGGCAGAATATTCAGCCTTAAGTCAGAAGTCTAGCGTCCCAATTCATTGCAAAGGGAAAACAAAGTGCCTATGAACAGGACTGACAGATCACACAGGAATATGTGCAAGGGCGGTTTAGAAAGGCTCAGGAGAGAATCCCTGCCTCATAATGAAAAGTTACTGGAAGCTGGAAAATATCTACTAAAATCTAGGCTATCTCAATTCTTTCCCAAAAAGACACAAAATGGGATATGTTCTTTCCATTAGTCACGTAATTTCTGGATTCCAGAATTTTTATTTCTCTTTCCTCTGTTCCAAGGAATAATTAAGTACCTAGTGGGATAGGAAAGATTGAGGGAGGCTGACCTGGCACACGAGCTATGAGTCAATAGTGCCTTATTTCCTAAGGAATGTAGAAACAATTTTTTTTCTGATCTTCCCCATTAACATCTTAATTTCCCAATACAGTTCTAAAAGAATTAGATTAATCACTCTCGCCACTCTGCCAATTTTAATCGGAAACAATGACTGCCTGTGAATAATAATTTTTTTCTTGTTTGCAGCTCTAGATGTCTGTAGAATAAACCACCACTTCCTTTGCCTACATTTAAAACCTACAAGAGGTTTAGTTTCAACTATTTGACTCAAACTGGGCAGAGCTTGGGATTTGGAACACAAGTCTTTGGCTGCCCTAAATTGTGGATCTTTGTATTCACACATGCTGAAACCATTTCTTAAATAGTTTAGTCTGTGGCTGTTCTGGACAAGATACTGACAAAGTGAAACATGTTGGGTCGGGAATGCCAGCAGATTCTAGGGTTTTGGGTGTGGGGACAGCTCTCAGGAAGGACAGATTTACAGGAGATATGAGGAGATCCTGTATACAACTACAGCAGCCAGTTCAGTCTTGGAAACTTCAAGGCCTTTCTCACAAAAAACAATGCAAAGAGTATCAAGCATGCTATTGTACCTTCCAAATCTTTTTGGCACAGGTTCTTTATCTCGGTCTCATTATACAACTGGCCTTCTTATCTGGCTCCTGCAGAGTCCTTCCACCCCTCACACAATTCCCCTCTGTACCCCTCTGCTTTTGCTTTTTTCTCCATATATCATATCCCCACTCTCAGCTATGCTCCACCTCCATTTGCCAGCAGGAGAAGCAACTCGGGGACAAGCTTGTTGATTGCCAGAGTCCTATACTGTTATATTTCTTTCTCTTATCTTTGGCTTCTCTAGTTTAGACAGGCTACTTTTTAGGCAAAGCATATCTATTATTCAGTACTTGCAAAGTATGTAGCACAAGGGAAGATTAATTTACAGATAGTTTTATGTAAAACAAGTAATTTCATAATTTTGTTAGCATTCAGCGCATCTACCAAAATGCGCATGGAGAAGCACATACATCCACTCTCTCCTTTGGAAATAAATTCTTGTTTGTTGTCCCAAAGTCTTCTGGAACAATATTAGTCCTGGTCCTTAGGTATCACCAAATCAAAAATACTTAATATTATCAAAAGTATAATGATAATTATATTATTATAATTTTGCAATTGATGCATTCTTGGGCAGTAGGGGTACTAGAATATGACCTTCAAACTTTCCTTTTCCACACTTCGAGATCTGTGGAGGCAAAAAAGCAGTTATGTGCTAACAGTTACTACTGCCAGGTAACTAAACATATTATCTTCTGCTTTGAAATTCTTCCTTTACCTTTATATCTGAAAGCTCTGTACACTAACAAGAAAAAAACCCCAACACCGGAGCTTGAAGTAAGGGAGTACGAATATTCCAAACAATCATTAGATCATTATTTCTACCTGCAAGCTTGTCATCCCTATAACCTGTTGTATTAATAAAGCCCCACAATGCTAGTTGGCACTGACAAACAGAGCAATGCACTGCCTGTTTTATGAACTATGTATGCAGTTCCCTCTGATTGCTATAGAGACACAAATTCATACAATTTCCTATCAAGAACCTGCTGCTTAATCATAAGCTAACATCCATTCAAATTAAAGAAGTGTAACTCTTTGCACAAAGAGAATGAAAGAGTCTTACAGCTTCTAACAGTTTCATTTATTGTAACATGACAATATTGGGAACATTAAATTTTAATACCAGTGCTGTCACTTTAATCATAAGTTAAGTATAATTCTTACACTGAAGAGCTCAGAAATTACTTCATTTTTAACGGGAAATTTATTGCACCGTATAGGCAGATGTGTAATTCCTTCTTTGAGAGGACCTGTGGATTATCTGCTTTCAGAAAAGGCTGAAGTCATGATTCACATTTGCTCTGTCACTTTTTTTGCATAAATCATCTCCCATTTTTTTCTCCTCTCACTTTTTAGCAGTAGGGAACTGAATGCATCTTTACTGTCTTGGTAAGAATAATTAGAAATAGAAAACTAATTCATGCAACAAAATATAAAAATCAGTTAGAAATTCAAACCAGATCTCCATCAAAGGAAAATGTATTTTTCTCATTAAAATAATCAAAACTGTTCCCTCTCTTCTCTTAATGTCCCTATATTCTACCCATGGTCTCTATATCCATTGCTAACACTTTTATTTATAGACAGTAGCAATTTCTGGTCTTCAAAAGAGTTCCTGTGTTTTCATGCTGCTAGTTTGGTAAAAATGCACAGACCTCTCTCACAAAGATCAAGCTATCCCACTAGACAAGATCATCAAAGGATGGTAGGGAGCAATATTATTATCATGGTTCAACAGATGGGGAAGGGAGATATCATTTGAGTAAATTACTCATCAAGGTCTCTATTGGGTCTTTTGTCCATCATACAAGAGACATTATATTGGAAAGGTAGCTACAAGTTCAAGTAACTCTACTTAAATCCACCCTGTAGAAGCTACTTATGTATGAGCACTGATGATCTAAATATGATCTAACATTTTTTTTAAGATAGAGCATGCTTCCTACATAAAGGGATTAAGCTTCTGTTGCTTTACCTACCACTTCTGGAGACTAAGTTGCAGTCTAGTCCAGGAAAGCTGAAAGCTCACTTCTCCTTTGCAATCTGGTTTATTTTACAAGGGCATGTAGTGATAGGACGAGGGGTAATGGCTTCAAATTGGAAGAGGGTAGACTTAGACTAGATATTAGGAAGAAATTTTTCACTATGAGGCTGATGAGGCACTGGAACAGGTTGCCCAGGGAAGCTGTGGGGGCCCCATCCCTGGACATGTTTGAGCAACCAGGTCTAGTGGAAGGTGTCCTTGCCCACGGCAGGGGGATTGGACCTAGATGATCTTTAAGGTCCCTTCCAACTCTAACCATTCTGATTCTATGGTATCAGTTTCCTAGATCTGTAGCAGTGGTCCAATCTACTGTGTTTCTTCAGAAAAATCATCAAAACAGCTTAATAAAGTGACAGACCTATAGCTGCCCAGTTAAAAAGCGGAAGAAGGAGCTGAGAGCTTTGTTATGAGAGAGGATAAAACTGAGGAAGAGCCTGGCTCAAGGGAAAAATATCTCAAGGAACAAAAAGGTCAGAAAGATTGTGAAGGATGCAGAGACACAAATAAGACAGATTTACAGGGAAAGAAACAATAGAGTTGCCAGAATAAGGGAAGATCTCAGGATGTCTGGATATGCTGCAGTGATGCAACAGAGCACTTCCTGCACAGAGAACAAGCTTAAGTAAATCTTTCACTAGTCTTAAATCAAACCCACTACAAAGATTCACACCTGACATTTAAGCTTGTCTACTTGCAGTTTCTAATGGCGGAGATACCAGCTGGATCCAATTCTCATTCCAGCTAATAGCTGGGACATGGAGCAGCCTGAACCAGATCTCAAAAACCAGTAAAATAAAAATAGACTTATATGTGTTGCTTTTATAAGACAACAGAGGTATTTTCATAGGAAGTAACAAAAGCAAAATCAGAAGAGGAACTAATCCTGTTTACCAGATGGGAGCAACTGAGGGGGAGTTTATAGCTGGTAGATACAGAGTAGCCATTCTACAGTTGCAAAAAATTTGGAATTCATATTTAAAGGGTTAAATGCTGGAAATTTATAAGAAGCACCAATATCTGTTTTGCACATATCACTACTGCTGCTGAACAGAGAAACTATATGTGTTTCTGTGTGCATATTGTTCAAAGTTCACCGCAGTTACATTCAAAAGTCTTATAAAAAAGATTTTCTTCCGGAGTGAAATGATAAACTTATTTTCCCATCCTCCATAATTCTCTTTAATTGCAGGTGGATAAGGTAGGACAAAAGCCAAAAAATTTGTTTGGAATCCCCTGGACTGAGATATGGTGTGATATAAGACAAAAGTGTTACCTATAAGGAATTTCCAGAGGAGATCACCTTTTCATGTAAGTAAAAAAATTAAACAGGAAAGCAGTAATAGTTTTCCAGTCATAAAGATTACACATTATTTAATATTTTTTCTTTTCCAAATGCCTACTCTCACGAGGAAATTTATTCACCTGCTTGCCTTTACAAACCCATAAATTCATGATGAATTTTTATTCAGAAACATGTCAGGACTGTAATTAAAGGGAATTGATACTTAGTGTTTGTCTATTTTCTTGCGCAGTGCTGGATTGAAGGAGGGATAGGAAAATGCTTATTTGCATCTGTGTAAATAGAAATAAAGATAATAATACCTGGATTACACATAGGATAATATTCGTAAACCACAATGTACTTTACAGTTAAGATATTATTCTCCAGATGTACAGAGGACCTGGGTAAAAATCTTACAGCATTTCAGATCTCTGTGTGTTGATGACAACTGTGTCACTTCCATGACACTTCCCATTACAGCAGCTTGTTTACAGATGCTCATAAGCAGTTCAACCAGTTAGGTTCAAGTGCTTGCCTAAGGCATGCTTTCCCCCTCCTTTCCTTCCAATTTTATTGTTACTCAGAACAAGTTAAAGAAAAACATAGAGTTTTGCTTTCGCTAAAAGTTCCTATTATTGTTTAGCTCAGAAAGTCTGACAACTTTATCCTTTGGAACACAAACAGCTGCAGTTGAAGTTGGTGAGAGGTGTGCTGTGACTTAAAACCTTGAACTATACTGTCATTTACAATATAAAACAAAATAAGAAGGTGAAGTTGTTTCAGTATGAAAAATGTAAATGATTGATTCTGAAAATATTGTTTGTCAACATTTTCCACTTTTTTTTTCTGGCAAGTGTGTTGTTTGTGCATTACTTCTGTTTCAGTGGTGCCACATGTGGATAGACTGTCAGTGAAGACTCACTGTCTCCATGGGAGTGCAGTGCATTGTACAGTAGCCTCTACCCTCATGCTATTTGCACACATTCACATCTTATTTCACGTTATCCCAGAGCTCACATTGTTCGTGCTCCCAATCTCTAGGGTCCCTGAAAATATTTTATAGAAGTAGGAATTTCAACAGATTAACTTAGCAAAATACTACTTCATCTCTGCCTTCACAGACCTATAGAGCTAAAATTGTAGTGATTGTTGAGAAAGGTTTTATTTTGCTTTTAAGCAAGATATTTAAATATGCAGAGGCCCCACATTGGCAGGACAGTGTGGACTGTGTGGCCTTGTTGTATACCATGAGAGCTGGGATGCACTACTCAATGCTAAAGAACTCTCCTTCCCACAGTAAATTCTGTATAGAAGTACCATATATTGAAGATAAGCCACAAGTCTCGTTTCAAACCTTGAGAAGTGCTTGAAATGGATTTTGGTTCTACATAGACGAAGAAGGTTTCCTCCATAGATCAAAGATCACATTCTTGGCATCTGAATGTACTGATATGAAAACCTATCCACCCCGAGACACTGCACTTTGAAAAAAAAAAAAAGAATGTGTCCTGGACAACATGATGAAGGAAGAATGTGTAATCAAGGTGTCATGACTGACTCATTGCTCAGAATTTGTTTCGTATTCACCTTAAATAGCTTAATGATTCAAACATATCTTTATTTTAAAAAAATAATCCAGTTTGGTTTTAAATTGTTAGAGGAATGCTGTGGGGGCTGGTAACAAGCCAATGTGAGCTCTCTTACGATCCACTGGCTCTGTTTTGTAGCTTTTCATTCTGGACATCTAAAGGAATGCCTTAGAGGTATTGAGGAAGAGATATGGAATTTTATAAGAATACCTTGTGTCTCTGTGCACCTTCAAAGACAGGGCAAGGAAACGTAGAGTAAGAGTTCACCAACATTCCAAAGTAGGATGCAGTAGCTATGTGCAATAATTATTTCTGAATTTATGTGGAAAGGTTTCATTGTGGACAGTGAGTTTGACAGGTTACATCCAGCCACCATCTGAGGGCTGAAGCATTCAGAGAATGGAGCTGAATATGGAAAGTTATGAAGATCTGAGTTACAGACAGTGCTGTAAAAGACCGATGCAGGTGAGTGCTTGTTCTAACCTTATCTACCTCGCTAGTCTTCATTACTATAATGTTTGGTACACTGCAGAGTGTTTTATTAACCTGAAGAAACCATTGAACATACTGCTACTTATTAACTAGAGAAGATTTTTAGATTATGCAGAATTTAGACTGCCAGAGTGATGCATCTAGTAAAAGCAAAATGAAGCATACGCCTATTCTAAGAAACCACAGATGTTGATGTTTCCCCTGGAAGAATTTATTTGGTATCCAAAGTCCTGCTGTGCGGGATCACAGGTACCTCCATTCTGGCTGAGCTGAATATCTAGGTACTTATCTTCCATTTAAAACTGCTTTAGGTTCACAAGTGCCTCACACCCATTGGATAGGGCTGTTTAGATGACAATGGACCCTGGAAGGACTGTGCTTATCACAAAACAAAACAGTCAAATAAATTTAAAGTGTGTCTGTGGGAGGAAATATGCATGGTGGAAGTGCCTTATGGTTAAAAAACATGTGCAGGAAGTTGAGATCTCACCTCAGCTGCAGGGAATTTGAACCTGCTCTTCTGCTTTACAAGAGGATGCCTTGATCATTAATCTGCTGCCTAGGTGCCTGTTTCATATCTTCTATTGAATCTGGACCAGCATGCAAGCAAAAATGCAACAGACTTGGTCATCACATTTGATCTTGTCTACAGTGTCTTCTCTTTAGATTAAGTATTTGTTGCACTGAGATCACAATCAGGAAAAAAAAATAAATAAAAAAACAATCAAAAAGCCTAATGTAACTTGGGATCTCTGAGTTACTTAGTTCTTGTTCCCAAGTTGTCTGTTCCCCTGCTCCCTTAGCCTCACCCTGAGGTTACTAACTACTCTATTCTGATAGTTTAATGCTTCACTCTGCAATCTTTGAAAGGATCTGGGTGATATGGAGGTGAGTCCAAGCCCGGGGCGATAGGCGAGCCCCATCCTTGCCCACCCTGCCTTCCTAGGTGCCTCTGTACAACAGGTATGAGGCTCTGGATGTGGAAGGCCAGTCAATGGATGATGTGGATGATGGCCCATCTTCACCAGTGGTGCTGCCAAGGTCAGAAAGGCCTACCCCCTGTATCATGACCACCTCCACAAGGAAGAAAAGACAGGTTATAGTTGTAGGCAACTCCCTTCTGAGGGGAACAGAGGCTGCCTCTCTGGGACCCAGGTTACGGACATCACTAGGAAACTTCCTAGCCTGATACAGCCCTTTCACAGGCTGCAAACTACTACTCATGACTGCTCTTCCATGCGGGTGGCAAATGGACCCGCAACAAGTAGTCCAAGGGCGATCAAAAGAGACTTCAGGGCCTTGGTAAGGGAATCTGCAGCACAGGTTATTTTTTCCTCTCTCCTTCCAGTTGCAGGCAGCGACATTGGAAGAAACAAACAGGCCCAGTCTGTTAATACATAGCTCCCTGACTGGTGTCATGACCACAATTTTGGGTTTTTCGATAATGGGATGGCCTACATGGTGCCAGGTTTGCTGGGGTCAGATGGGATTCACCTTTCTGAAAGGGGAAAGAGGGTCTATGCTCACAAGCTAGTGGGGCTTATTGACAGAATGTAAACTAGGCTTGAAGGGGGAGGGGGACAATATCAGGCTTGCCCATGACAAGCTGTGGGATGACGTGTCAATGTTAGAGGGCTGCGGGGCTAGTGAGGGCCCTCAGCCTGTTGCTCTGAGATGTGCTGGCCACACTGCAGCACACTTGAAATCTTACAGAGATGAGCCAGGGGGTTCTGAGGTAACAGGAGCCAAGAGGGAAACACCAGTAAAATACCGCAAAGGAATTAAGGAGTGCTCCTCTAAGAAGGTGACATGGCTAATAGTCCAGCTGAAGTGCCTCTACAAAAATGCATGCGGCATGGGCAACAAACAGGAGGAGCTGGAAGTCACTGTGTTGCTGGAAAGCTACGACCTAGTTGCCATTACTGAAACTTGGTGGGACATAATCCCATGACTGGAGCATGGCGATCGATGGCTTGTTTGTTCAGAAGGGACAGGCAAGGAAGGACGGGTGGAGGGGTTGTCCTCTACATCAAGAAATGGATAGTGTGAAGAGCTGTCTCTGAAGAACACCCACAAGCAGGCTGAAAGCTTATGGGTAAGAGACCGAGGCAACAAAGGGAACCTTGTGGTTGGTGTCTATTACAGACTGCCCAATCAAGGGGAGTCTATTTACAAAGCCTTCTTACTCCAGCTACAGGAGGCATCATGCTCACAGGCTCTTGTACTGCTGGGGGACTTCAACCATGACAACATCTGCTGGAAAAGTAGCACAATGAGCTGTAGGCAATCCAGGAGACTCCTGGAGTGCATTGAAGATAACTTCTTAAGCCAGGTAATAGACAGCCCTACCAGAGGGGATGAGATACTGGACTTGTTGGTACCAACGCAAGTGAGCTAATTGGTGCCATCAAGGTTGGAAGCAGCCTGGGCTGCAGTGATCATGCACTGGTGGAATTTGCAGTCCTGAGGATATGGGTCAAACGAAGAGTAAAGTCAGGACCCTGAATTTGAGGAAAGCAAAATTCCAGCTCTTCAAGGAGTTATTGAATAGGACCCCCTGGGAAACTGCCCTCAGGGAGAAAGGGAGCAGAAAAGAGCTGACACTTTCCATAGAGTGCAACAGCTCTCCATCCCCAGGTGTAAGAAATCAGAAAAGGAGGGCAAGAGACCAGCATGGCTGAGTCGAGACCTGCTGGTCAAACTAACAGGGCAAGAGATGCACAGGCAGTGGAAGCAAGGACAAGTATCCTGGGAAGACTATAGGGACACTACCTGGTTATGTAGGGATGGGGTCAGGAAGGCCAAGTTTCAGCTGGAGCTGAACTTTGTAAGGGATGCAAAGAATAGTAATAAGGGATTCTACAGGTATGTCAGGCAGAAAAGGACGGTCAAAGAACATGACTGGCAAACTGGTAACAGCAGATGAGGAGAAGGGAGGTNCGGTCAAAGAACATGACTGGCAAACTGGTAA
>VYXH01008607.1:0-12502 GCA_013397275.1 Burhinus bistriatus
CCCTTATTTTTGCTGTCTCATTAACGGCGGTTGGCTGCCCCACCAGGGGGGTGACAGCTCTTTAAAGAGCTACCGGGACCGGTTCTGTGAGGTCTTCCCGGCCTTAGGAACACTGGCGTGTCCCACACTAATTGTTGCTGACTTCGTCCTAAACCATCGCTCCTGAGGGTAACTGGGGACGAGAGAAACGTGGGGCTGCGAGCCGCAGCGGTGTGGGTTGCCCTTTGGGAAGGGAGGTCACCGCTTGGGCTTCTCTGGCAGCTGGGCAAGCTGGATTTAACGGCGTGCCCCCGGTTTGGCTGCTGGAGGGGCCGCCTCCCTCCCCACGGGGGAACGTCAGGTCCCTGGAAGCGTTTCTCCTCCCTGACGGGTGGTGTGAGCGTGTTTGGGAAGAGCAAACGCAGAACTGTGGCAAAAAGTTCAAAGTGCCTTGGGTTCTTTGTCAGAGCAAAGTGCCTTTAATGATACAAAGTGCTTTTAATTCCCTAAATGAAGGGCCGTGGAAGAACAGAGCACAATCAGTAGGTGTTCCTTGGTCAGTGCTATCGTGCTGTCTGCTTCTTAGTTTTGTTCGAATGCTGTGATGAGCGCGGCTCTCCATTTATCTTTACGCTGTGTTTGTTTTAACATTTCCGATTCTCTGTCCTGCCATCCACCGAATGTCACTTTATCAGAGTTTTGTCTGTATGTAAAAACATTCCCAGTTTGTTGGTACTTGTGGCGCACGGAAAGGTGACCAAAGGCGTTTGAAATTTAATTCATCACGCAGGTGAAAGACTTCAGGTTTTTTACTTGGTGTCAAAGAAATTATGAAAACCCGTCTGCTCGTGAACATCCCCTTCAGCGCTTCCGAAGTATTTATTGGTGTCGTACCTCGAACACACGCCATCGGTTACAGAAACTCCCACCCAACAGAGGCACTTCACAGAACAGCCTCTTGTAAAAACAATGTGCTCGCAGAGCGAGGAGGAACTGTGAGGGTACCTTTTATCTCAGGATCCAAAAACATTTCAGGGTCAGCTTTATGACTCCCTGTAAAGTGTCCCAGCTGGCGAGAGGAGGAAGAAGGGGAAACAGCAGCTCGGGGTCCGCTGGTGACAGCCAGAGCACCTCAGCCCCTGGGCTGGTGGCGAAGCCGTCAGGATCTTTGGCTCCTCCAGCAGCCCCTGGGTCACCATCGAGATGTGTTTGTGAATGTCACTCTGCAGCGTTTCAGCCAAGCCCCTGCTTTTGCACTCCTTTCCCCCCTTATCTTGTTTTATAAAGCGTGAGGCATGCTGTCGTCTACGGCAGAACCAGAACGCTGCTGGGACTCACAGGCACTAGAACATGCCCAAAAGTGGGTGCAGGCAGCAAAACCTCCTCTGACCTGCAGCGCGGAGCAAGGCGTGTGGAGTTCCTTGTGTCAGGCAGCGCGCTGGCACTGCCGGGCCGGAGCAGGAGCACGTGGGTTACCTTTAAAACACGTTTCTGCAGAGTAAGGGAGTCGCGTAACTGGCTCTGCTGCGCCTGTCCTGCACCACTGCCAGTTCTTGTGCCCAGCAAATCTTTCAGCTGTCCCGCACGTCCGCAGCGCTGGCCCCTGCTCCTTTGATGTGCTGCGCGTCCCGTCTCCCAAGTAATTCTCAAACCTGTTTCTGTAGCTCTGACGTCTCCAGAAAGAATGTGGGAGAGCGGTGTTTCTGCTTGGCTGCTTTGTTTGACGGACCTCGCTCTGCACAGGCCGGTGGCTGAGGCTGCAGCGCTTCACCTGTGCAAACCCCAACAAGTGCTCGTTTGCTCACGCTCTCTGTGAAAACATTCTTGAAAACAAAATAACAATTAAAGCGGGATTTCTGCCTGTCCGCGGTCCTTTTGGTGAAGAGCTGAGTCCAGAGTCTTGTTCCCTCTTAGAAAACAAACATCTCTCCACCACGGAGAGTGTGGTGAGCGTCGGTGTTAGATTTAAGGCTGTTTGTCGTTAACATGCTTCAGCAGCTCCATGTCTGTTTGAATTAAGGGGTCCTGCGTGCGGTGGTCGAAGCGGCAAAGTCTGGAGCATCAGTTCTCTGCCTGTGCGAGAAGGGAGACGCCATGATCATGGAAGAGACTGGCAAGATTTTCAAGAAGGAAAAAGAAATGAAAAAAGGTGAGGCCTGCTCCAAAGATTTTTTTTCAGCGTGGCCATGGTTTTTTGGTCCCATTGAGTGGCTGGTGTGAACGGGCAAGAGCATAGAAAGCGCTACTCTGTGCTAATTAGCGTAAGAAATAGTTTGATGTTCCCAGAAAGCCAATTTTAACCCAAATCCTCCTGCCCGCCCTGCTTGTAAGCATCACTGATGAGCCTCAGCTTCCTCTTTCAATGCACCCAATCATCCATGTTGTTGTCCAAAGTAACTCTTGTTTCAGTGTCCTCCCTTCAGGAAGACCTGCAGTATGGTTATCACTGGTCTGTAGTTGCCATGGAAGTTGTGTGGTAGTCGAGTGTGTCACCCCGAGCTCCCTGATTGCTATTCTGGAGACTTGAGGTCCCTTTTGCAGGTGTCTCACCACCTTGGATGTATTTCTTTGACGGTTGCCTGGGCAAAAGGAGACCTGGTGCGGGAGCAGACCACGCGCTGCGTTCCTCGTGGCTCTTTGGCCAGAGACTTGTGTAATGGGGCATTTTACAGCACTTCAAAAACCGAAATCCTGAGTGATGATCCACACTGGTGGGGCTGCTGCCTGTGCCGGGTTTGAGGCTGCAAGATTTCATGGTGTATTTATTTTCCCTTTATAGGTATTGCCTTCCCAACGAGTATATCAGTAAATAACTGTGTCTGTCACTTCTCCCCCCTGAAGAGTGACCAAGACTACATCCTCAAGGACGGAGACTTGGTCAAAATGTAAGCGTCTTGGTTATACTTATTGTGAGTTTACTGTTGGCATCTGGGCTTTGCTTTCTAATCCTGCTCGGTGTGTTAAATACTTCCTCGGCGTGGCTAATTAGAGACTCTAATAGCTAGTCAAGTGAAGCTGCTGCTGGAAACACGCTTGAGTCTTCTGATACTTCTAGAAGTCACACAAGTTTCCTGAGCCGTGATGCCCCACCTGTAATTAACTCCCTTTGTGTTGCAGTGACTTGGGAGTCCATGTCGATGGCTTCATAGCGAATGTAGCACACAGTTTCGTCATAGATGCCTCAAAGGTAGGTTAGTAATGGAGTGGTGTCTCTTGCCACTGCTGCTTTACTTGCACGCTGAAGGAGACGTTAAAAAGCTGATGTTTGGGTTCCTCGGGTTCCAAAGGCAGCAGCGCGGAGCCTTGCAGAGGTGTCTGCTTCGTTTCGCAAAGGCGCCGCAAGTCTGCTGTCACAGCAGTGACAGGGCGAAAACCTTCCCCTTCCTAAAAATTATTCAGTCCTCTGGAAAATGAGGGCTGAATGTTTCGCTGTTTCAACATGCACAATTTTGCAAGGTTACAAATAATTTGAGACAAACCATGTGTGTGTGGCGCTGCAGTGAGCTATTTGCATGTAGAGTGTCTGGGGCTGTGGGGCGGACTGGGCAGACTGGTTTTGCTGCCCCCTCTACTGGCCGAGGCACAGGGAGCCGAGCGCCGCACTGCTGGGAGTTGCCACCTTCACCTTTGCAAACTGAGCTCAGGGGTGACCCCAAAACTAGTTCCTTCTGCCCGCTTTTCCTGCCTGCACGCACCAGCATGGGTGCTGATGGCACCGTACAGCCCCGGCACGTGTTGGTGAGGACACCGCTGTGACATGTAGGGGTTTGGTTGAGCATTTTGGCAGTGACACTAAGTCACGCTTATGCGGTGGGAATTAGCGTTGTGTGCATAAAGTCACCACCTAACAAATTTTTAGCTGTAGTCTTGGGAGGAGGATGGCGGTGTGGGTCTTGGGAATGGTTTTTCTTCAGTGGCTGTGTCTGAACAACGTAGTGGGGAGAAGGCAAAAAAAAACCCCTAATCTTTTGAAGTGTATTGAAACCTTTCCAGTCCACATTTCTGGCTACAGGGGAGTCTTGTTCTGTCTTCAGTCTTTGACAGTGATGTGCTTGTACTAGGGTGTCTCTGTTGCGACGTGTGAGAGCGCCGGTTTGGTTGTGGCTGATAGTCTCTCCTCCATTAAAAGAGCAGATGAGTAAGGGTCGAGCTGTGGAGGCAGAAGCCCTTCCACCTCTGAGCTACATTTCCCTGTCTGCGCGGGGGGATGTGTGCAGTTAGATGGAGAATCTCCGTCTCTAGACATTCAGGACAGCGTTCTTGCTAATAAGAGGGAACATACCTGAAAAAGCCTTTATTTTTCTGTTCTTCCAGGAAAACCCTGTGTCAGGCCGTAAAGCTGATGTCATCAAGGCGGCTCATCTCTGTGCTGAAGCTGCACTGCGCTTAGTAAAGCCTGGAAACCAGGTGAGGGACTGATAGGGGGCAAAGTATGTCTGGGCACGGGGCGAGGAGCTCAAGTGCAGACGGCTGCCTGTGCCACGCTTCGTGTGTAGAAATAAAAGCGTGTGACCTTGCCTGGGAAGAATTGCCCAGCGATGTGGGGAATCTGGAAGCAGCTGTCTGCAGACAGCTGAGCCGCTGCTGCCGGGGTGAGCACCGGCCCGCAGGGGCGGGCGGCAGTGACTCTTCTGGCAGCAGCTCTGGCTTCCCTGCGGGACCCGAGCCCTTCCCTGTGCGATGGTGCCTTCGCAGAGAAGCCTCGGTGCTCCCACTCTCGCCGGTCCTTTCCTTGCTGAAGGCAGCTGGGCATGCACAGCCAGTGCTCCCTTAAATCTCCCACTTGCCACCTCTCCCTCACCTGGTGCTCGGGTGCCTCAGCAGTCGTAGGCGATCTCCTTTGTTGCTGTGTTACTATTCCAAACGTACTCGTGTCGCGCTCAGTTCCTAGTCGAATCCCCTAAAGAGGGATGGCTTGTGCAGAGGTACCGGGTGCAGTGCGGGAGGCTGAGCTGACCTCACATTATGTGTCATTTTTGTTGATACAGGATAAAAAATAGAAGCCTGACACTGTTTCTCCTTTTTTTGAAGGTGTTAGAGCACCAGTCGGTTAGAAAGCCTGCCTGTTTTATCACAGAACACTGTTGAGTTAAAAAAACCTGTCGTGCTTGTGGCTTGAATTTTATATCCTTAATGTGTTTTTGTGTGTTCTTCATGCAGAACACACAAGTGACAGACGCGTGGAACAAAATAGCCCACTCGTTTCACTGCACGCCGATTGAAGGTAAGGACGTGGGGGAGCAGCCGATCGGAGGTAGCGATGTTTTAGCTGCACACCAAATCCTGAGCTGCCCTGTTCAAATTCTGGGAAACATTTTAATGACTACAACTCCTAGACACGCCATCTTTACACGCAGCAGCCTTTGCTAAAAAAATCCCTTCAAAACTCTCTAGATTCTTCTTCCTTCCTCTGGTGGGGTTTTTTTTTTTTTGATTTTTAAAGATGTGTTAATTGAAGAACAATAGACCTGTGCTTCCAGCGCTGGTAGGTAGTGTCCTGGCTCGTGGAATTCCTGCCGACTTCGGGCAAGTAGCGTGGCCCTCTGCTTTCATACTTGACCACTCGTAGTTAAAACCCCTTTAGCGAATACATAACAGAGCTTGTTTGTGACACAAGAGCCACTGCAAAGAAGCCCATAGATGTGCAGGGTATGTAATTTCCTTCCAGCTCTAAACTGATTCACGTTCTGTTCGCAGCGTTGATAACGGGGGAGTGGGAAGACGCTGCGATAGCTTCTGGTAGAAATGAGACCACTGGCGGCTTGTCTGAAAGGTGGCGAGAGAGCTTAGCCTGACATTTGGCACATGCGGATGCTTTTCTCCTAGTCGGTGACATCACTCTCAAAGAGTTCTTTCGGCCACAATTAAATTGGTCCGTTATTCCATTATTAGTTAAATTTCCTGAAATACCGTAAAGCTGGCTCGTTCTCTTCGCTCGCCTTAGCCCAGTCTTGGAACATCGGTTCCCTGTTCCTTGTGTGGGATGGCTTTGTGGGTCTCCTCAATGCTTTGCTCCTTTCTCTGTGAAAAAACATGGCATCAGCTGCAGTGAGGAGGCGGCCGCTCGCACTGTCAAGGGAGTTTAAGCAGCCACTGTTTTGGAAACAGTCAAGTGCCATAATTATCTAGGCACTGGCAGCAGCATAAGGCCCCAGTTGATGAAAACAAACGGAGCTGTTGGCGGCTGGGGCTGTGCTTTCCCTTCCCGCCAGCGGCAGCCATCCTTTCTGGAGGGAGATGTGCGACTGTCCCTGCCGCGCTGGTGGCCTGGGGAGCGGAACAGGAAAGGCCACGAGTGCCTCTTCCTAGACTTCGACTTGAAGGTTAACTGTAGGACAGAAAGGGAAGGGGAAGCAAACCCCCCAGAATATACTTTGAGTGCTGTACAGCCGAGGTACTGGGGAAAGGACTGAAAGTTTCCATTAATGTGACACCTTAATAAACACCTGATGGTGCGCCGCACGTGCCTGCGGGTTCACCTCCAGTTCGTTAGAGCCCACTGGTGCAGTGCATGTGCCTAATCGAGAAGTGGCAGTACTTAAAAGTGCTCGGCTGCTGGCTGTGCCTCTCGCAGGAGCTTGCAGCTCCTCCTCGCTGGCGAGGAAGCGTTGCTGAAGTGAGAGTGGGCTTTGGGGAGCTCCGTGTCTGTGCTAATGCACTTGACAGTCCACGACTGAGGGAAGCTGAGGAAGTGCCAACGCTGAAGACGGTTTGTTTTACTGCTCGCTCTAGCTGAGGGCTGCGGTCCCGGGCCCCAGAGTGTTAATAACGCAAGTCACTGTGTCGCTGGTTTGCAGCTCGGAGGTGTTAATGGATTCTCTTATCACGGCAGGGATGCTGTCGCACCAGCTGAAACAGCATGTGATCGATGGAGAGAAAACAATCATCCAGAACCCTACAGACCAGCAAAAGTGAGCATCACCTCTGGGGTAGCTGCTTCCAGCAGCATTTGGGAGGGGTGTGACTAGGTCCAGAATGGTGACCCTGTTTCTCGCCGCTGTATCAAGGGGGGATGATGTAACAGGTACGTTTAATTTGACTGGGATATAGACTGCTCCCCGTATGGCCTCTTTCTTGAAGCCTGACCCAGTATGGCAAATTAATAGCTTGTTAGCCCCATAGCTTCTTGTCCGTTCTGTGTGAACGTGAAGCGTGGCTCTGTGTTTGGAGGTTGTTCTGAGAAGAAAAGGCTGGGAGTCACTGACATGAGGCTCCTCGCTGGCACCTACGAGTGGTGTTGGTTTCTGTCCAGTTTCTCGAAGGAGTCTGCTGGAGGCTGCCAGCAAAATAACCAACTGTTGCTAGTTGTAGCGGTGGATGCTAATTCACCAGGAGCTGTGCCAAGACCTATCGTTTGTCTCGCAGAAGCTGCCAGGAGCCTACTGGATGGTGATCGCTGTCAATAGCATCTTGGGATGGTTTTGAACTAATGAGCTGGATATGTCATTGCGTTCTGTTCCAGCAGCTCCTCTCCCTCAGAGATCCATCGGGGTTGGGTCTCATGCTGAATATTTAGAGCTCAGTGGCTTTAAACCCAGCGTTTGGCCTGTAACTTCTCAGGTGTGGTGATGTACCAGGCGTGGTGGGGCTCTTGGCCTGCCTAGGACGTGACCACGAGTTCAAAGAGCTGATGCTGAATGTCTAAGAGACCTCCCACCCCTTACTGGGGATGGAGCTACTTGTCAAGGGCAGGAGGAGCGCTGGCTTGTCATTGTTTTTGTCTGCCAGCCTGTCACTGATCAGCTCTGCTGCCTGGCATCTTCAACTTCTGTGTCTTCTGTGCCAGCTTTTGCTCTTCTGGTCAGGACTTGGTCACTGTGGCATTGTAGCACTACTTTGTGCTTGTAGATCTTCTCTGGCTAAGCCAAATGTGGGCTTGTTTGAGGTACTGTGGCTGCGTAGGAGGTTTTTGTCTTCTCTATTTACCATTCTTTGACTCACCAAACTTTTTTTCATCCAGGAAGGACCATGAAAAAGCAGAATTTGAGGTCCATGAAGTTTATGCTGTTGATGTTCTTGTCAGCAGTGGAGAGGGAAAGGTGAGTCCGGTGCTTCTTGGCATGCTGTTCCTCTGTGCATGTGGTCAAAGTGGCCGTTGTTTCAGGACAGTCATCACCATCGAGTGGTGCTAACAGCCACATGCTTGTGGGTGCCCGTTCCAGCCAAGGAATACTTCTTGCCTGGGTATCGCTGTGTCTTTTTGGGTGGAGCTTTTTCCATCCAAAAAGTTGAGGCGCACCTTTACAGTGTTGGCGTATGGGCGGTGCTTGTCCCATGTAAACACCCCAGCATGTGCTGGCAGTTGGCTAATCCGGCCGCGGAGGTGCTGCGCCGCTTTCCTGGTCTCTCAGCGCTATTTGCATTTTCAGGCAAAGGATGCTGGACAAAGAACTACAATTTACAAAAGGGACCCCTCCAAACAGTATGGCTTGAAGATGAAAACCTCCCGTGCCTTTTTCAGCGAGGTGGAGAGGCGCTTTGATACTATGCCATTTACTCTCAGGTATTTGCTCTCATTCGTGGCTTCCTGGGGTGTTCAGAGCTGGATGCTTTGCGTGAGCTTACAGACCGTGCTGAGAGCAAAACCGACTTGCTTTCACCGTCCTGTCACAGAGGAGGCGGCAGCCTTTGCTGCTTTACTTGGGGTTTGCTGTATTGCAGCCCAGGAGTGGGCGTAGGAAGGATGTTACAGGCTTAAGCAGGAATCCCAGGCAGAGCCTGAGGATTTGAGAATCTTCTGTGCCTCGCGTGGCAGGTGGGGAGCCAGGAATTGCGTTTAAAATAAAACCGAGAGGGGTGAAAGCAGTGTCAGGGTGCAGCGTGCAGAGGCAAGGCAGTTCCAATCGCTTTTTGTAGTTGTACTCTCAAACTAAGGAAACAACGTTCACTTAACAGGCTCTTTTCATCCTTAAATCCACTTGGCCTTTTCCACCCTCTGGAGGTAACAGTTCACCTGGCGGTTGCCTGCTCTGGCAGTCTGCTTTGTCACTGCACCATGACAACGCCGGGGCGAGGGGGACGCAAGGGAATAAAGTCTCCAGCCTGACCCTGGTGGCAATTCTGAAACCAGCGGGGTGGAATCTGGCTTCTGGGAAAGGTCCTGAGCTCAGGTGTGGCTCTGTCTCCTCCGCAGGGCATTTGAGGATGAGAAGAAGGCCAGGATGGGGGTGGTGGAATGCGCCAAACACGAGCTGCTCCAGCCTTTCAATGTCCTCTACGAAAAGGAAGGTGAGTGCTGGTGGTGGGAGGTTGGGGAGCCGGGTGTGGACGGGCGCTCAGCAGACAACTGTTGGTCGCTTCCGGAGTCTGGCGAGACCAGTGCTGACTCTGTCGCTGTCTAAATACCAGAGGTGCACTTCAAGGGCCCTGGGATTTATCCTCCAGGAAACTCGCTACCTGTTGGCTTCTGGATCTTGTTTTGGAGTCGTTCCAGTGATGAGATGAAATTTTTTGTGGAGTAATTTCCTGGGCAGGAGGAAAGATTGATGGCTGAGGCTCACTGGTTTGCTTTCAGAGCAGGCTTGGTGGGGTGGCGCTGAAGGAATTGTTTTGCCTTGGCCGGGGTAGGTTTAAGAAGTTCCTGCGAGATGGTTTTTAGCAGTGACAGTGTGGAAATGGCATAGGAATCAAAACATCTGGTTGGAAACGTCTGCCGAGATACGTAGTGGATCAGATACACGGGGGCTGTGGTGCAGTAACGCCCGTTTCTGTCTCGCAGGAGAGTTTGTTGCACAGTTCAAATTCACAGTGCTTTTAATGCCCAACGGTCCTATGAGGATAACCAGTGGCCCCTTTGAACCGGAACTCTACAAATCGGAGTTTGAGGTGCAAGATGGAGAACTGAAGGTTGGTTTGAAAATAATAATAAATAGGTGTAGCACATCGCGTGGGTCACCCTGCCTTTGCATCCTTCGGGGTGAAGGTGGGAAGTAAAATCCGGACGACTGTGCAGGGGAGAGGCTGAGGACTGAGCTTAGAAAAGAAAAGCTTTGCTTAAGACCAGGTTGGGCCCTTATTTCCTGCATCGGGCACCAGCTCTAGTGGCTCGATAACGCCCAGCCCTTTCCTAGGAGGGGCTGAGACGTCTCAGCAGCTGGCTCCAAGGCCTCATACCTCCGCAGGGTGTGAGGCTGTGGCATTCCCCATCTATCACTGTGCCCGTTAGCACTTACCGCCATTCCCTCGGTGGCTGGCGGCGCTCCTTCGGCTTTAAAGGCGTTTCCCTTTATCTGCTGTCAAAAAAAAAAAAAAAAAAAAAAAAAAAAAAGTCGGCTTTCTCGTTTCTCACTTTTNGAAAAAGGAGTCGGCTTTCTAGCTTCTTACTTTTCCTTCCTGTCTCCAGGCCCTTCTACAAAGTTCTGCAAGCCGGAAGACCCAGAAAAAGAAGAAAAAGAAGGTAATTTGGCCACATTTTGTGGGAATTCGTGACATGCTATCTCTTGCGATCATCAATGCCCAAATGTTACCCAGGTGCTGCACGGTCGCGTTTTGGGCTCACCTTGCAGAACACCCTGGTGTTCCCCTGGCTCGGGGAGCAGCAGCCTCCCGGAAGGGGCTGCTTCTTTTCCTCCTCTTTTCCACCCGAAAAGGTCCCTCGGGTGGCCTGTGTCGTACCTGCTGCCAGCGCTGTGACCACGCCTGGTCCCCGAGCGAGCCCCAGCTCTGACCGCTGCCCTGGGTTTGTTTCCGCAGGCCTCCAAGAACGCAGAGAACGCCACCACGGGAGAGACGGCGGAAGAGAACGAGGCTGGCGACTGAGCAGCTCCTGCTCCCTCCACGTAGCGCCCGATTCACACACACACACACACTCGCCCCTTTTTTTCCCCCCTTCCCCAAAAAAAGAAAAAAAAAAAAACCAAACCAGAAGCAAAATGATCTAGCGCTGTTTGTCTCTTACGACCAAACCACAAACAGGCTGGACTTCCCACTGACGACAACCAGCTCCTTTTGACTTTGCCAATGAGGGAGGATTCTCTCAGCCACCTCAGACTACTTAAAAAGAAAGCAGAATAATAAAATCAGGAGTAAAAGCTAGTCTATATCCACTCTTTCTAACCTTTTATACGACCCATATTTGTTGAAGAGGCGAACAACTAAGCCGATCCCAGCGAGAGGGAGTGTAGAGAGCTGCCTGCTTTCTTCTTCCTCCTCCCCTTTTTTTTTTTATTTTTAATTTCTCCCTTTACAGATTTTCTTGGAGGGGAAAAAAAAACCCAACCCAAAACCAAACAAACAGCTGATTACGCCCGAGAAAAAGTGCCCTGCGTTTAGTGACCTGGTACGCGTGGACAGTGTGAGAGGATCTGCCTCGCGGTGCCGTCTCGGCTCCTCCCGGCGGCGCCGGCATTCCTCCGATACCCTGGGGCAGAGGATTTCTCGCTCTTTTAGCCTCTAGATTGTACATTTATAATTGGGAAAAAATATAAAATTTTATGTCCCCTGTGAAACTGTAGACTGTTCCGTCTACTCTGTTCTGTCTCTGCCTTGATTTACGTATAAACGCTCTATTTTTTAATACGCCGCTGTGGCGAGCTCATTTTTAAACCGACTGTCCGGCGTGCTCGGGAGCAGCGGAGGTTCCGCGCCTGCCGGGGGGCTGAATTCCCCGGTGTCCGGGGGTTGTTCCGCTCTCGGATGTGCGTTGGCGGCTCTTGGCCTGGGCAGGCGAGGGAAATGCTAGGGGGGGTCGTCGGACTCGGGCTAGAGGGTATCGCTCTTTGGTAGTAAGGTTTTTAAAAAAAAAAAAAGAGAAAAAAGCCGATTGAATTCCATGAAGCGGAACGCGAGGTTTTCTTCTTTGCCGATAGCCGCTGACCGGCGCTTTGGTCACTGAATTTTGGAAAAACTCTTCGCCTTTAAAAATGCTCCCGGGTGTCTCCGCAGGCACTGCGCTTCCTCACCAAGATGGGGGTTTTCCACCCCAAACTCCACTCCTGCAAATAATTACCAAAGTCAATAAAAGAGAATAAACGGTACGCTTTTTTATTATTTTTTTTCCCCCCTGCCGTGACTTTTTTTCCCCTTTCTGCTCCTGTTGTCAAACTCTTCCAGCGCCGGTGGGGCCGGGGTCGGTGCGGGATGGACGGACGGACGGACACAGGAGCTGCTGAGGGAAAAGAGAAGCCCCCGCGGCCCGGGAGGGGTGTTTTAGCGTTTTTAAGCAATATTTTGCCCTCGGTGGGTGAAGGGCAGAGCCAACCTTCCTCATACTCCACAAGGCAGATTTATCAACCACCGAGGCTCGCCGGAGCTTTATCGAATTTTCTCGTCTTTAAATAAAAACGCTGTACCTCTCCATACAAGAAACAAAACTCCGGTTGTTAAAACCATTTTGACAAGGGGAAAGACCCGGGAACAGCGCTCTGACTGACTCTTTTTTTCTTCATTTTTCCGGAGAAACGCGCCCGCTGCCGCCTCTCTGCCCGCCCAGCGGCTCGGCGGCGGGGGGCTGCGCAAAATGGCGGCGGGCGGGCGGACTACAACTCCCGGCATGCATCGGGGCGCGCGGACTACAGCTCCCGTC
>VYXH01008608.1:0-10767 GCA_013397275.1 Burhinus bistriatus
AACAGCTCCCGTATCACATCCCCCTCTGGTAGGGCTGTCTACTACGTGGCTTAAAAAGTTATCTTTGGTGCACTCTAGGAGTCTCCTGGGTGGCCTGCAGCTCACCATGTAACTTTTCCAGCAGATGTCAGGGTGGTTAAAGTCCCCCAACAGGACGAGGTCTTGCGAGCGCAATGCCTCCTGTAGCTGGAGTAAGAAGGTTTTGTCAATAGGTTCCCCTCAGTCGGGTGGCTTGTAATAGACACCAATCACAAGGTTCCTTTTGTTGCCTCAGTGTCTGATTCTTACCCATAAGCTTTCAACCTGCTCATGGCTGTTCTTCAGACAGCTCTTCACACTCTATCCATTTCTTGATGTAGAGGGCAACACTTCCTCCCTTCTTTCCTTACCTGTCCCTTCTAAACAGCCTGTAGCCATCAATAGCTGCAGAATTTCTATTTACAGAATCACAAATGTCACAGCATAGATAAAGCTGGAGAGGATGTCTGGAAATCATATAGTCAAACCCTCCTGCTCAAAGCAGGGTCAGGGTCAGCTGGAATAGGTGACTCAGGGCTGTGGCCAGTCAGATTTTCGATGTTTTCAAGAACGTAGGCTCTATAACCTCACTGGGCAATCTGTTCAAGTGTTCTGTCATCCTCACAGTGAGAATTTCTCATACTTCAATTTGTGCCCATAGTCTCTTTTCCTTTCATTGCATACTATTGGGGAGAATCTGGATCCATCTTATTTTCTCAGCATTTTTACACATTGCTAAAATTCCCCTGAGCCTTTTTTTCTCCAGGCTGAACAGTCCTAAATCTTTTTTTTGGCCTTCTTTGCCACAGAGCCTCATTACCAGCTTTTGATCAAATTACTTTCCACCAGAATCCACCTGTCCTTCTCTGCAAAGCTGTTTTCCAACTCGTTTGCCCTCAGCCTGTCCTGGTGCTTGGATTTATTCCTTCCCAGTCTTCACACACTCAACTAATGCTTCCGTGTTTGTAAATTTTAGATCCAGCTGCGTGTGTCTCCTCATCAGCTCCTCAGCCACCCGTGACAGGAAACTCTTGTCAATATACTCCTGAAACCTCCTGAATTGCTTTTGACTTTCTATGTTGTCTTCCCAGCAGAATTCAGATTGGTTATGGTCACCTATAAGGACCAGGGCATGTGATTATGAAACATCTTCTAGTTGTCCAGAGAAGGCCTCATCCGCTTCTTCCTGATTAACAGTCTACTGCAGATACCTGCAACGTCACCCCTGCTGCTCTGCTTGCCAGTCCTGGCTCATAAGGTCTCAGAGGGCTCATCACCCATCCCTAGGCAAAGCTCCATGCATTCCTGCTGCTCTTTCACATAAAGAACAATTCCCTCTCCTCACCTACCCAGACTGACCTTCCCGAAAAGCCTGTCTCCGTCCATTGCAGTGCTCCGGTCATGTCAGATGCCCCACTATATCTCCGTGATCCCACTGATGTTGTAGCTGTATAGCTACATACAGACTTCCAGTTCTTCCTTGTTTGTTCCCCAGGCTGTCTGCATTAGTGTACAGGTACTTCACAGAGGTACCTGATGGTGCTGGTTTCCCAGTAAAAGTGTGAGAGCTTTCCCCAAAATACTCTCCTGTAGGCATTTCCTTATTTGTGTGCATGCATTAGAACTGGACCCCTTTCAGCCTGTTTTTTTGATGAGGTCCCCCCTGTTCATGCCACCTTTCATTCTTTGCTTGCCATCTAGGTCTACCATGTTCTCTCTTGACTGTTGGTCATCCACTCCCTCCCTTGTCATTCTTAGTTTAAAGTTCTTATCAGGTTGGCCAGCTTGTTGGCAAAGGTGATTTTCCCTGATGCGGTTGGATGGATCCTGTCTCTTTCAAGCAGACCTTTATTATCAAAGAGGGTCCCATGGTTATAATAACTAAAACCTTGTTTCTGACACCTGATGCACAACCAATTATTGATCTATAGAATCTTTTCCCTACTTCTGAAGCCCTTCCCCACTCACTGGCAGGATTGAGGGGAAAAATATCTCAGCTTCCATACCCAGGTGGTTCAGAGGCCCTCTTCCGCTATCAGGGAACTGATCCTACTCTGTAGTTGTGGTTCTGCAGGTAGAGCAGGAGCCATCCTCCTGGTGCCAGAAGTCATGAGATTCCCATCTTCACTGTCACAGGGGTTTCCATTTCTGTTCCTAAAGCTCAGACTCTGCCTAACCCTCCCTCAGTACAGCTGGAGTTCAGGCTTTTGAAGATCCAGGATTTGGAGAAGAACCAGTCAATTTCTTTCTTATTATCCCTGGTGTTGCACAGTCTGCTGACCTCTTCCCACAGCTCCTTTACTTGGAAACACAGACCACAAACAGTCACATCCTGCAGGAAGAAATGCATTGACCCATGGCCCTGGGTTCAGCAAGAAGCTCGCAGCCTTAGACCTGCAGAGCTGCATTCATCCTCAGGAGCTCCAACTGGGTCAAGACTGCTGGTGTTACAGGGACAGTTGCTGCAGTGGCTGCCAGGGACTGTGCCCTGTGCTACAACACCACCAGGAAGCACAAGCTCTTGTGAACTGAGTTGTTGCCTCTCTCCTGTGCGCCCTTCTATGCAAAGTGGTACGCAAACCGCTGTGCAGTTTAAACTCCTGTTTAACTTTTATCTAGATGACCTCCAGAGGTCCTTTAACAAACTAAATATTTATTTGGTGCTATGATTCTTTATCTGCAAACACAATTTTATCCACCAAAATGGCCCTGTTCTACATGAAATGTCTTTCATCTAGTCATCTCAATGTAACTGTTTGCAGACTCAGGATTTGTAGATTGCTTTGCAGACTCACATCTCACAAAAAAACCCTAGCAAAATCAGATGTTTTGTGACTGTATTTTATCTATGTTCCTGGGGGGTGGGAGAAAAGAAAGGACTTCTGAGTTAATAGCAGGAGGATATGACTATAACATGCCAAACAACTGTAAATGAGTAACTGGGGAATGGATATTGCAAAGAATGGTCAAAATATTTTGAAAACTTATTTTTATATGGGAAGAGTGTACTGAAGAGAGTACAAAAGTCCTGAGGCATTTCAAGATTCATTGATTTGATGTAGGATGTTTTTTAAAAAGAATACATTTCGGAAAGGTATATTCATCTAGGAAGACAGGGAATTTTTTTTTAATATGTTGAGAAGAGGCAAGCTTTTAGGCAGTTTGGTTAGTGAGACTAAACTTGTCATGGAACTTAGGATGTTTGACTAGACCTAGGTAAAACACATAATTAAAATCTGGTCCTTTTTATGAGGTTTATTTAGACTTCTTTTTCCCCTGAGACAGCAGGATTTATTTTGTTAATTTTCTAAAAGTAGGGTTTATTTAATTCATCCACATGACAAATAAAATCTTACCACTTAATAAATTGAGAAGCTAATGGACAGAAATGTAAGTTTAAAGTCAGTTCCTTAATAGAGAAATTTTACCTTGGGGGGAAAAAAAAAAAGAAAAAAAAAGAAAGAAAGTTAATATCATCTATTTTGAATGAATAAAAAAAAATATAATAATTAATAATATGAAATTAGAACCTCTTGTCTCCTTCCTGGATGAGTATAACTTTTTAAATCTCATTCTATATGAGAAGTATTACATGTAGTCAGTCACATGTTATTAATATACAGAAAGCATACACATTTTCTGCAAGAAAGTCACAATGCTTCTGCTTTGCAAATTGTTTTGTTTGTGGAAAATACCTATTAAGTAAATTTAAACAAAAAATTGTTGGCACCTTTTAGTGTTAATAGATTTGATGATAAATAGATATTTTACACATGTAATTATGTCTTGGATCTGACTCAATTCCTATTAAAATCAATGGGACCTTTTATTATTTTAGCACATTAGAATGGAAGACAAAGCTGTAACAAGAAAGGACTAGAGAGAAAGACATCATCTGCAGTTACTAAAGAAAACAGAATAAAAAAACCTACAGAAAGAAACTCAGTGTTTGCATAACAGACTCATTGGCATTTTAGATCTTGAATTTATCAAAGAATTTTTTAACAATGGTAAGGTAGTCCAATCATGGAGTCCTTCTTAAGGGATCAAGACTGTGTGGTACCAGCTGTGGGACATCTAAGTGATTATTCATTCTTGAATATGGAACAGCGGATTTTGAAGATGTGTTTTCCTTTAGAGTACAACATGATTCTGTACATTGTGTCTTTTTCTTTTTCTTTTATTACTCTCATCCCCAGATCAATAATGTTGACAAATGTAATTTGATAGTCTCCACATTTATGAGTAAGAATTCTTTTTGCTTGGGCTTCAGTAGAAAAATTTTCGTATATAACTAAGCTGCTCAAGTGAAAAATTGGTGGTTAAATAACAACATCAAGAACAGGACCGGCTTAAGTCAGAGTGTTTCCTAGGTAGTTGAGATTCCATGGCCTCTTGTAGCAACCTGTTCCATCATTTGACTGCTCTAAAGATAAGAAGTTTTCCTTATATCTGATCAGAACCTTCCAGTCTTGCAGTTTGCGTCCACTGCAAAAATACCACATCTCTGTGCCTTTCCAGGAAGATCTGGCATCACCTTTATTAGGTAACTGAAAACAGCAATAAGATCCCCTTTTAGCCTTCTCTTCTCAAGGCTAGAGCCACCCAGCTCTTGCAGTATGTCCTTGTATGCCACATTTTCCAGGCTCCTGACCAACTGGCTTCAGTATATAAATATTTGTCTTGGGCAAAAGAGCCCAAAGATAAACACAGCACTCCAGGTGCAACTTCGCAAGTGCTCAATAGAGGGAGAGTCATTCTCCTGAACCTACTGTGTCCACAGTCTTGCTAATACAGCTGAGGGTACAGCTTGCCTTTTCCACTTTCTGAGCAACTCCTGGCTCATGTTCATGTTCATCTTTCAGGTCTTTTTCTGAAAAGCTGCTTTCTTGCCATTTGTCTTCAGCGTATACTGATGCATTGGGTTATTCCTCTCCAGGCACAGACAATTTCCTTTGTTGAACTCGACACTCCTGTCAGCCCATTTCCGCACCTTGTTGAGGTCTCTCTGAATAGCAGTCCTACCCTCCAGTGTATCAACCACTCCCCCAGCCTGGTATCATCTAAGAACTTGGTGTAAGTGCACTCTAGTCCATTGTCCTTGTCACTAAAAAAGACACTAAACATTACCCACACTGGTATCAACCCTTTAGGACTCCACTATTAAACAGACATCATTTGGGTTTTGTGCTGACAGTTTTCCACCTGCAATGTAGTTCATTTATTCAGACTGTACCTCACCAATTCTGTTATGAGGATATTACGGCAGATTACGTCAAAGGCCTTGTTAAAGTCACGATGAAAGACTTCTATTGCTCTCCCTTCATCCATTGGGCCATCCAACTTGTCACAGAAGGCAATCAGGTTGGTCAGGCACTACTTGCCCCTAGTAAGTCTGCGCTGACTGTTCCCAGTCACCTCTTACCCTTCATGTGTTTGGACACAGCTTCTAGGCGGCTTTGCTCCATTAGCTTCCTAGGGACTGAGGTTAGGTTGACCGCTCCATAGCTCTCCAGATTGTCTCTTTCCTGTCTCTCTCTCCATGCCCACATATCCTCAATAGAGAATAATGAAATCATTGTTCATTTCTTTAGGGTTGTAAATGTACAAACTACTTTCAAGCAATGAATATAAGTTTCAAGTAAGCATCAGGTTGAGGAGTAAAATACTGGACTAATAGCATACTTTTCATTGATTGATTTTGGCATTTTTGTAGTATGGTACTGGAAGATGTGAATAGCATTAGTAGCCTATCAACTTTGCCCATTTGCTACCTACGAAACAAAGGTGCTTGTCTTTTGAAATCAACTCAAGGAAGCAGGTGACTGAATTTTCATTTTTATAAGTCTGAGAACTTACAAATATGTGTCTTTTGTCTCTGTATCTCACTGCTCATTCGAACGTCATCTGGCTTTTATTCTGCAAAATATTGTCAGTTTATGGTGTGGATCACTTCTTTGTGTTTGTTTTTGAAGGAAAAATTACTTGAACCCAAAACCTCCTTCCCCTGGTTCCACCCAGATTTGTTTTCTTCCTTGACCTGGAACCAGAACAGATTTTTTTTTTTCTTTCCCAGTAAGCTAGTTACTTATAACTAGTAATGGTTTTGATACATGTCTTGTTACATTATCTGAATTCAAAAATTACACAAATGTAGATAGATAAGTAAATGGTTAGGGTTTATTTCCAATTACATTAAATTGCTTCATGCATTACTTACGTCAACATATGTAAAATGCCATAAATTTTATACACAGTAAATTCAGATGCAACATGGACGTGAAGACCAACGAAGAAAGAACAAGGTGCAGAATGCGTTAGCAAGATGCAAAAGCTATTATAAGCTGATTCTGGATCAAGAAATTAGAAACCATCGTTGTCATCATATCTCTCCCAGCAAAAGACTTGGGACGCTGACCACGCACCGTAGAGTCAACCCCGTTTCCCCCTTTCCCCCCACTGAAACCACTGTTCTTAAGACCTCCTATGAAATGAAAGCATGGACTAGAAGTGTTTTTAAGTGAGCCAGGATTTTTACCACACATATAAATTATTTGAACTGTGGATGCCAACATTATTGTAACAACTGGGATTCAAACATTTTGGAATTACATACAGAAGGGTGTTTAGAAATCTGTAAGTTTTTATTAATATTTTTTCTGGTTTTAGTATTGTCATTTATTTTCCTTATTGCTGATACTGACCCTGAATGTATAGTTCACTGACTGCTGATGAATCGTATTAATAAATTTTATTAATAAATCTGTAAATTACTAATCCAAATTTGTTTTAAATCATGTTACTTGATATATATATATATATATATTTGAAAATCCTGAAGGTATTTCTTTGTTTTGCTGTAACTTTGATTTTAGATTTTCAATGAATCAAATATCTGCTTAGACTCAGCCACTCCTTTGATCTTTTCTTACCATTCATCAATAGATCATTAGACCATTCTGTGACTCAGATAACAGGTTTCCCACAGATGAGGAAATACAGATGTCTGGTGATTCACTGATCTGGTCTAATAATGATAGTGATAATTTAATGGTAAATTCTTTCAGCTTTCTCCAGAACTGTTAGTACTTTATCAGCTTCTTGTAGTCTGGAGTGCACGTGACCCGCCTTCCTTGGCTACTGATTTATATAGCTCTGCCCAAGATGCAGCTGTGGAAGGCAGTTCTCTTAATAGGGCCTTTCTCTTCCTACTCAATTCTAACCACCACCGCAACACCAATAAAAAAGAAGTTTTAAACAAAGTTCTATTCAGGTACTGCTGAAGATATACATGTGAAAAAAGCATTCTAAGTGACTTGCATTTAAAATTATGTCATTTTGCTTTAATGGGCAGAATACTAATTTTATTTTATTTTTTAATATCGTTTCATCAAAATAGCAGATCTTCAATAACGCTTTAATAAATTCATAGATATTTTCTGCATGTATTTTCTGTTTGATAAGTAATGAGATATATGCCATATGCATAGTATTTTAAGGAGAAACTGTTGGAAAAAATAGGCTGGTTAGAGAATATTTACAGTAGAGCATAAGTATTATAGCAACACTTAGCTGTGAACTTATCTGTAAAGTTACTTTCACAGCCTGAGGTTTTGGTTGAGAGCTCAATGTTTTGTTTACTGCGTGAGCTGACTAATCAACAGAAACAATTTTGCTGCGCACACTACAGGACATCTCTGGTTCTGCTTGCTGAGAAAGAATTTGTCTTTATGGGAGTATCATGCTTATCATAAACAATGTGATAGCTGCAGTTGATAGCCCAGTAGTTTTCCACAAATTCAAAACAGTGTGGCTGAAGACATTTGTAAATATTTTTTGTGCTGTAGTTAATGAACCACAGCAAGGTATCGATGGAGGCAAGCAAGTTGGCAATTGGGTATATTGTAACATTGTTAAATGTATAAAGGCAAAAATTACGTTTTTCACTGAATTGGCACCAAGCAACGCTTATGCTGTGGTGAAACTATAAAGCCTTTTGTTCAGACTATAGTCAGGAAATTTGTAAGATTTGCATTCTTTTTGGATAAATATTAATATTATGAACTTTTCCCTTCCCTCTGCCCCTCAAATAAAGGAGAATACTGTTAGGGCTACAGAGTTAGACAAATAACTAAGCCACTGACTGGGACCTGGCCCGATTTTAAACTAACTGAACAGGATGTGAAAAACTACTGGCTGTGGCATGAGAAATTTTTGGATGTAATAGATAATAGTGCAACAGCTGGCAAATGTTAATGATTGCACTATGAAGGACAGTCAGATTTCACAGGTGCTTAGGGGGCAGTTATACAAGAACTGGCTAAATATCACAGATCGCTGGCAGGGGATATTGGAGACCTTTACAGAAGTACAATTTTCCGAAGCCAACAGCACCTCAGTAACTAGACCAGTAATGTCATAAAAGTCAGAGGTTACCTTGGTGATAGTATTAGAAATAGAAAATCTAGGTACAGATGTAGAAAAAATTGAGACTAAAAGGGAAAAGTAATTAAGTGAGAGCTGCATGTTTGAGAGGAGACTGAGAAGGAAAAAGGGAACTATAAAGACAACTAGGAGGAGTGTCAAGAAATGAGAAAGGGATAACAAGTTATGTGATCAGTGCTGACTGGGGTTACCCAACGGGTAGCCTTGCTTTTGGTCTCTACAGCCTAAATCAGACTTGTTTGTCTATACATGTTTCCACAAGCAGAAGGGTCAGAGAGCAAAGTGCTGATACGGTCAGATATCTCAGTACCAGGGTGGTGGCCATTTCAGGCTGGGCAACACTGATATCTATCTACCACCTCCTAAAAGAAAGTTGACTGCAGATATTTAGACAATTAACTTTGGAAAGGGTAAAAGAGAAATTAGCAAAGAGAACCTCTCAATTCATAAAAACTGCACAACACTTGTAATGGATGGGGGGGCGGGGGAGAGAGACATGCTCCAGAATCTCCATTAATGGAAATCTGTTAAAAAATAAATTAAATAAACATCTAGTAAGAATAGGAGAAATATAGTTGACTTTGCATTAAAGTAAAGGAATGGAGCAGATAACCTCTTCAAATTTCTTTCAGTCCTGTTTTTTTCATAATTCTATTAGTATTCTTATGTCATTTTTAAGACAAATTTATTAAACAGATATAAGGAAAGAGATAGTGTAACTACTGAGGACAGCTTTATCTGATGGTGTGTATGAAACTATGTATTTTGTGCTTGTCCACTAATTTCCTCATAAATGTTAGTTCAGTTTTTATCCAACATGTGCATTTCTATGGTATGATGTAAAAATTAATTACAACATTTCAGTTCATATTGACCTGCTGAAGCAGAACTTCTTCACTGATTTATCAGCAAGAATGTATAATAGAAGACGAAAAGACTCACATGGGAGTATCAATAGCATGGCAGTGAAGAATACACATTTTTCTGCCTGTAACATCTCAGTCCTGAAATATCACATATAAATAAGACCCAAATACACAAAGTACAATTTATTTTTTTTTCCTGTCAAAAACATCAGTTTTTTTTTCCCCCCATCTTCTCTTTCAAACACAACCTATTAGGCAATAAAGTGTTTTGATTGTCTAGAACTTAATGATGGTGAGGATAGGGTTGAGTGTTTATGGGTAAGAATCAGGGGGAATGCCAATAAGACAGATACCATAGTGAGAGTCTGTTATAGACTGCACAACCAGGATGAAGAGGCAGAAAAAATATTCTAAAAGCAGCTGGAAGAAGTCTCACAATCATTAGCTCTTAATCTTGTGGGGGACTTCAACCTACCAGATGTCTGCTGGGAATACAATATAGTGAAGAGGAAACAGTCTAGGAGGTTCATGGAGTGTGTGGAAGATAAATTCCTGACACAGGTGGTGAGTGAGACAACAGGGGTGCCCCGCTGGACCTGTTGTTNACTGCACAACCAGGATGAAGAGGCAGAAAAAATATTCTAAAAGCAGCTGGAAGAAGTCTCACAATCATTAGCTCTTAATCTTGTGGGGGACTTCAACCTACCAGATGTCTGCTGGGAATACAATATAGTGAAGAGGAAACAGTCTAGGAGGTTCATGGAGTGTGTGGAAGATAAATTCCTGACACAGGTGGTGAGTGAGACAACAGGGGTGCCCCGCTGGACCTGTTGTTTGCAAACAGAAGCCTTTGTGGGTGATGTGATGGTTGGAGGCTATCCTGGGCAGAGTGACCACAAAAGGATCAAGCTTTTGACTTTTAAAGAAGTAAGCAGAGGGGTCAGCAGAACTGCTAATGTGGACTTCCAGAGGGCAGACTTTGGCCTGTTTGAGCCTAATTGACAGAGTCCTTTGGGAGGCAGTGCTGAAGGGCACAGTAGTCCAGGAAGGCTGGACATTCTTCAAGAAGGAAATCTTTAAGGCACAGAAGCAGGCCTGCCCTGTGTGCCAAAAGACGAGCCATCATTGAAAAAGACCAGCATGGCTGAACAGAGAGCTATGGTTGCAACTCAGGGAAAAAAGGAGAATTTATGGCCTTTGGAAGAAAGGGCAGATCACTCATGGGGACTACAAAGATGCTGTGAGGCTATGTAGGGAGAAAATTAGAAGGACCAAAGCACAACTAGAACTTCACCTGGCTTCTGCTATTAAGGACAATAAAAATATTTCTATAAATACATTAGTAATAAAAGGAGGACTAAGGAGAATCTCCATCCTTTAGGAGATGGGGGTGGAAACATAGTGACAAAGCATGAGGAAAAGGCTGAGGTACTTCATG
>VYXH01008610.1:3977-27706 GCA_013397275.1 Burhinus bistriatus
TTTTTTTTTTCTGGAGTCAGCAGTCTCCGGCAATATTAATAAAGTGCATACACTTCTCTTCCCACATCTTACCGAGGTCTGACTTCAAAATAAGACCTTACTACAGGCAGATGCCTTCCAGAATGTATCTGCCAGCAAACAGAAGTTGAAGCAATGGGAATCAGACCAGTTTTTAAAGCCAGAGTTCCCAAACGTCAATCCATGTGAAACTAATTTCTGGATACTATGCAGAGCAGGCACCACGTAACAGAATAAATTCGTAGCACAGCACCTTTTATTTAATAGTATACCTCAATGAAAATGTTAATTGAGGTATAACACGTGTAAATGCTTCTTTGGATGCAAATGAAAGGCTGAGAAGTTTATGAGGAGAATTTGGGTGGGTAGGCGGAAGGAGTTTACCCAGTCAGATCCCTAATGCTGTTGCGTCTCTGGAAATAGATGGGAGGGAACTGCAGGCTCTCTTTCATGGCTGTTTCTAAAGCATGGCAGCAAACAGGGGATCCCTTTCTCTTATGGTATTAGCATGTGAGGTTGAGTAGGTTCATTGCAAGGCAACTTTTTCATTTTCTTTTTTTAAATCACAGCATGCTCACAAATTTTCAGGTTTTTTTTGCTCAGTATAAGCAAGCAGCATCCTAGAGGCAAAGTAAATTCCCCCAGCATCTTGGGTGACAAAACAGATACTCCATTTCAAATTGAGATCCAGAAAGTGTTTCTCTACATTTTTCTTGCCACAAATACCATACTGTTCCCAATATAGTAGTTACAACAGTCACAATCTCCTCTCTTAAAGGCAAGGAAAATGAGTAAAAGAATACATTACTTGGTATCCTCTGATAACTCTGTATGCTGCAGGACAATGGCTAAGGAGGCAGGACATGGGACAGTGACAAATACAGCAAGAATTCTTGGAAGAGAAGGACTGCAAGGGCAGGAGTGTTAGTTCTGTTCTGTGCAGTAACACGCTACTTTTGTAAGCATGCATTGCTGGACCAGAGCTGTCTGCACAGCTGCTGACACACCTCTCTTCTTGACCTTGCACCGGGAGCAAACTTGGCTCTTGAATGTCTGTGGAAGTAAGAAAAATGTCTGCCTGCATTAATTGTGTGTCTTAAAATAAGCTGACCCTTTTGATTATGGTTCAGGATATTGTTTTCAGGAGGAAGAAAATAAAATGGCTTGCCTATTTTAAAACTGAAGATCTGTGATAATATGGAAATACAAACAGCTTTAAGTGAGGCCTAATGCACTATTACATTTTTGAAAAAACAACTATTGAGGAAATTCACCATCATTTTAATTAAGGGAGACTATTTTTCCTGACCACAGCTGCACTATATGTAGTTACAGATCAAAAAATACCCATGTTTTAGCGTTAAAAGATTCTACCAGCTTCACTTTTCACACAAAGTTGTCTTACCTCAACACTTAAAAAAAAGTTTTATCTCAAATATTTCACTTTTTGCTATCAAACTGTGCTGAAAAATCTCAGTGGACAATATTTGAACCTATGTAAACTGCCCCTACTAACAATTTTTTAAAAAACTGTAACTTGTGCTTCCCTGTAGAGATTTACAGGCCACTAATCTTCTCAAAAAATAGAAATAAATAAGTATGTCTAAATGCTAGGTCAGATACAGTACTATTCTGTTTCTAGTGTGACAATCAGAATGCCAGAATTAAAGCATTTACTTAATTTGATAGGAGTATTGACTATCAATGTAGAGTGCACAACATAGGAAACAGAAGGAGTATTTGGCTGTGTAACTCATTCTTACTGAAACATCCTTCCAAAGAAAGGATTAATAAATCACTCAGAAAAGAATAACAATTGTTTAAATGTAAATTAACTCAGCCTCAGTCTCTTTTAGTTTTAGAAGCAAGTTTGACACAATTAGTTAAATATTCACACTCCAAAGCAAGGACTTGTGAAGAGAGTTGAAGGAATGCATGTCAATGAACACTAATGGAATTCAAAGCATTTTTTCTGATAGAAACTGATAATCCTACCATCTTTAATGGCAGGGTTCTATACAGAGACAGAATTGCACAGCTGGTACCATATAGTAACAGCCAAACTGAATGACACAGGATCAGATAACCTCCATCTGCAGGCGAGGGGCCGAAAGTGAAGAAAAGTAAAAAGCTACCTGGTGGCTTTCTAGTAACCATGCTTTCAAAGAGAAGCCTTGAGGCTGATAGTTGCACAGACCCTTTGGACCCCAAAAGAGAACATGCAGAGGGTTGATGCTCCACATTATTTTCTTCCCTCTAACAAACAGACGGTGCCCACAAGACAGGTAGAGAGCGAAGGACCACAGGGCTCATTATCTTCATTCATCATACTGGAAGGAGGCAGCAAGAACTCCTTATTGGAAGCAGACAGAGGAGGCAGAGTGAGTAGAAAATACAGTAGGTCTAGATAGAAACAGCTCTTCCTTGGTTGAAGGAAGGAGTACTTTAAAGTAGGGATGAGGACTATTGCAGATCTGTAGTCTCGTGCATCCTCACTTTTTAATGCGTGGAGGTCTGTGCACCATTTTTATAAGAGCAAATCCTCCATCTCCAGTGACTTCCGATTCAGGCAAAATCTCAGAATCTTAGAACTAAAAGGATTTTCTGGATTCAAACAGCATAAAATAAATCTGTACTTATATAAGGGTTTTCCAGTTTTACATTAGGTTTATTAATGAAATTTTTACATTTGAAAATTTTACATTTACCAAATGTAGCAATTATAGAGCAATGATCACTTAGCAAAGATCAACCTGCCTTTGTTGTTACATTTCCTTTCTATTCATTTACCCTGACTTCTACTTAGCAAAAAGTGAAAAAAATTATTTCAGGTACCCATTTTCTTCAAATTAAGTATTTATGTAATGAAATGCATGGAAATACAGCATTTGAAAACTTAGTTACTTGTAAATAACACTCAGTATCTTTAGGAAGATCCCAAGTAAGCACATAATAACCTGTAATAACTGTCTAGGTTATTACATATAATATAGTAAATAATCATTCTAACCTGACAGTATGCAGACCATTGTATCCATTTATTTTCAATATATAAGAGTACAACTGAAATCATTCCTGAATTGAATCCTGTTTCATTGTAAACTATTTCTGTCATATTCGCCAAGCCTTGCTTTAGATTTTGGAAATAAATATTCAGCATGAAGTTATAGCACGAAATAATCACACAAAAGTTGCCACTTCAGAATAGTCCAACCACTGTTTTCATCAATGACATTACAGGAAATGTTTTGGACTTACATTTATTTTTTGCGTATTTCTTGTACTTTGACAATAGCCGAACACCATTAACATGCACCCTTTCATAATCCTGCACAGCAAGCCAGAGAAGAAAACAACAGCTCTGAATCTCCAAGATAAATCCTTACTTGAGAACATTTGGGACTTGTCCTGGACAGTTTGTCCGTGTACTTTGCTATCCAGCTATCCTTTTTCTGCCTGTTAAGTCTACAGCAGGATCCATAATTACCTTGCACTGCAGAGATCATTTTCTAAGAAAGCTAACACTGTCTGAAACCTTCTCAGATAGTCAGCCTTAAACCAACTGTCAGATTTGGACTGATGAAGGAAAATTTTCTCTCTTGTCATTGGCAGGACCTTTGAGGAAGGGGAGCCTTAGTTACACTGCTGTGCTTTGCTTCTTGGGTACTTTTTGGGTAACAAATGCCTCCTACCTCGTAACCAACTGCATTTGTGGGGCAGCGGGCTTGCTGTTTGACGCAGTCACTCCCATCCCTTCTCTCCAGGGAGGCTCAGGAGTGCCTGTTCGCAAGTGTCAAGGAAACATGCGGGCCAAACTTTTCACAGGAGGCCGCACTGACCTAGCAGTGCAGCTATGCTGGTCAAGGTTAACCCTAGATGATCAAATGTATAATAATTTGCAAAGACCAAGTCTTGTTCCACCTTCATTTGTGCCCTGAGCTACCAAACAAGAACTTATGCTAAGTTCTTTTAGAAACAGGGAACAGTTTTTCATAAAAGGTGTGCCTCAATATGTCAGAAGATCTTAGAAAACAGTAAGTGAGCAGTTTATTTCTGCCTGCCTACATAAAAGACCTGCACCTTGTGGTCTGCTTTACATTCTTTCAGATCCGTACAAGCACAGTGAGGGTTTTTTCTTATCAAAGGAAGCACAAATTCAACACCCGGTTTTAAGCTGTGGGCTTTAGGCCATGACAATTTTTGAAACATATTGTGAATTGTAACGACAAAAAACATGGTGCCTTTTCCTCCTGCAAACCTGAGTTCAAATCTTTCTGTAGGCTACAAGCAAACATGAACATGGGGCTCTGATCCTGTTTTTCCTTTTTTGCTTACACCATGGAGCTGTTGCAAACCAGCATGACTTGCAACTTCTGTTAAAGGGACCAAGTGCCAGAAAAGAAGGGCAGTTTGTGAAGAGCAGGATGCAGCTGTAGTGAAATGCCCTGGGGAAGGGAAAGTAAAGAGGGTGGAGGTACAGCAGGAGGGATGTAGGAAATAATTGCTTGTTCTGTGCATTCCATGGTAAATGTTTAGTCCTTTTGACCAGTGAATAACCCATTTCACATAGTTTGTATTTTTTAATCCTTCAGTCAACATGCAAACCTGAACAATCTGTGCTGCCAGCAAATACTACAAATTATTTTGGCTTAGGCAAATTATAGACAATTTCCTTTCAAATTCTGCCTGGTAGCATTTAACTACTACAAACATGAAGTTGTGACCTTCCTGCATCTAGGCACTAAAACAAACTTGAGAGCTATTTGCCTGAGAGTATCAGTGCTTTGCCTTGATTCCTCATGTCCTGGCCAAAGTATGAGATTAGGACTCATGTCTGGTCACCCACAAGCTATGTATGCATAAAACTGGATGTGCGCTGCTTCATTAGTGACTGTAGCATTTTAAAAAGATAAGGGAAAAAAGCTGCTAGATTCTGCATCTACAGTTTATTTGACTCTCAGTTTCATGTTCTGGAGAGATCTAAACTTCATAATACATATGTAACTATTAGGCCTAATACTCAAACCTTTTCAGGTTCCCATCTCCCAGCTAGTTTCAGTTATGCACCTGAAATACTTTGGAATGGGAATCTGGAATCTGCAAGAGCAGAATAGTTCTGATGAGNTGGTATTTGGTGAGAAGTGTATTTCTTGCCCACCAAGCTTTCACTCTTCTGTAGCATTATGGTTCCTTGTAAGTAATCTGGTGCTGCCACGGGGATGGTATACAATGGTAAATGAGGGTAAAAGAGATCCTGAGGTTCAGAAAGTAAAATCTCTTAGTAACGTAGCACGAACAAGTTTTTAAACTATGTTGTGCCTTTCCCCATAGCTACCACTTGTCTCTCTTCTCTATAAAAATGTAAAGCAACTGTAGGATTGCATCTTGTATCAATAGCCAACAGTGAAGACAGAATATGCTCTATATTTTCTTTAAAAGGCTGTTATCCTGAACTGATTAAGTGAATCTGATGGTGTAACACTACAATTGACTCAGAAGCAACAGATGGGAGCAGGATGACGCAGTTTCTGGAGAAACAAGCACCCTCTTCATATTGCACAAACTCATCAAGACACATCTGGGGTATAGTTTCTTAGAAGTCAAACCAGCTACTGCTCGTGATAGTCCTATGGGCAGGATGAGAGTCATATGCCCCAGACCAGCAGCGACAAACCTTTGTTAGCCTGGAGACTGATGCCATGCACAAACACTTTCATTGGGCATCTCTCCTTCCCCTCTATTAGGTCTTCAGACTGTTTTGCCACCTTGCTGCATTTAACCTGGAAAAATAGATGAATAAATGAGACATAGAACAAAGTAGCATCTAGCAATACTCTGACATATGCAGGGATTTGAACAAACCTCTAAATGAAGCTGATCCCACTGTCACTACAGCCTGGACAGCCAGTTGTGTCCTGGTTCCCTGTCTTATTTTCCATTGCACACAATTGCATACATTTAAATAAGTCTTATGCTTTCCTGTAGCAGAGTTGTAGGCACTCCTTGATCACTGATAATTTCCCCAGCAGGAAGCAAAACCTTTGTGGCATACAGAGTTATCTGTGTTTACACAGTCACACAACTTAATTATTGACCGCAACAGCATTTCTTTCAAGTGATTACCTTTCTTACATGGATTCCCCTTCTCCAGCAGCATGGTGTTATGCTGTGTACTAAGGTTTTCTGCCAATGTGGGACACAAGACGTCTTGAGCTTGAGTAGCAAGGGGCTAATGAATGGCCCACAATTTCTTAGGGCTTCAGCTTCCTTTCCACCTCCTCAGAAGCAAATACGTAGGTCTCAAAGCATCTCCATGGAAGACTGTTCCGTTGTCCTTTCCCACTTTTCTGCTGCTTGTATCACATGGTTTTCTTCTCAAGCTCTTTTCAGCAGAGAAGGGTACCGTGCCATCCCCTGTGATTCTGTGAAGTTCAGATCTATCACAAGACAACAGCGCGTGGGAAGTTCACTGTAAATAGAAAGGCACTGAGTTCACTGCTAGTGAATAACTCTGCAGTTGTAAAGTATTTGTCCCAAAACAACAACTAAGATTAGCTTTCACAGGAGGAAAGAACAGGATGACTCACCGTTGAAAGGCAAAGGTACTAATCAGAGGCAACTTTAGCAGCCCTGCAATGCCACTTCCTCAGCAAGTGGTGTTCTCTCCTGCTAGGGGAGAAGTATAGAGCCTAACATAATCTACCTCATTTGGAAATGAACTGCATCTCCCAGTCTGAATTGTACAGAAAGCAGAAGAAAATACAATGTAAAACCTGTAGTCTAGCTGAAGAGAGAAAGAGGTGGGAGTTGTGTGTTGGACTAAAGCTGTATAACTGAGCTACCTGTGGTGGTGGTTCTCCCTGCCTTCTAAGTAACCTGAATCACATGATAAAAAGTCTTTACTTCCCAAGTCTAACTACAAGGTGAAGTGCTCCATTCCAACAGCCCTGTGAACAGGCATCAGGGGTCTGTTATCAGCAAACCTTCTATAGGCGAAAAGGCTGTCATGGACTTCCAGATCTGGAAGCAGGCGACAACCATAGTCTCATCCTGGAAAAGAAAGACCTTTCCAGCTCCATCCTTTCCACTCGCTCACCCTACCTAATGAATGAAAGCACATACCTTTTTTGGTGAAGCAGGGCTTGTCAGCTCTTTTCGTAAGTGTTAAAACAAGATTAATTATTTCTGTTACTGCAGCCATTAACTACACTCTCCACTGGCAACCACTCACAACAATCAAGAAGAGCAAATGTCTGAATTAGAAAGAACTGGAGATGGGCATTACAGTGCTCTTTGCCTTACAGAAGGTCCACTGGGGCCTTTTGAGTCCTATGTAGGAGGCTCTGCTGAGTACCATGATGTCTAAAAGAGCCCAGAGTTGAACCCTGGCAACCGTGGGTACTACTTCTGTTATTGCGGTTTTTTATCCAGGATCTATATGGGAAGGCGCTTTCTCTTTTATGGTCTGCAAACTGGGACCGTTCTGTGGAAACACCAGAAGTAATCTCTTATGTCAAGAATATTGTGTTAGCTGTTGATCTTTTCTCTTCTTATGTTGGAGGCACCAACTTCATTCTTACATGAATGGTCACATGAAAACATGAGGCTCCGTGTTCTATCTGTGAATGCTGAACTGAGATTGCTCTTTGTGTCCTTTACAACTACATCTGAGGTATCCCAAAAAACTCTTTCTCTGTAAAAACATATATAAGCACTATGGAAATCTGCCTCATTTTACGGATTTAGGTTTTTTACCGTCTTCCTGGATACCATCTACTTTGCTCATGAGACAACCTTTTTTCCATGGTCCCAGCTTGTTGAATGTCACCCTTATAAGCACCTGTTTGTCTGAACTTCATTTATCTGTCAGTAGTGTTGCTCCTGTGTTTCCTTTTAGATTCATAAAGAGGCAGCTGCTACAGTGTGCCCTCAATTTGTGGTCAAGGACACCAACTTCATATGAGGCAAACAGGTTTTCAAGAGCTGTAAACAGATTATACCTCCAGAGTGACTGTTAAATGTCAGGGAAAGAAAAGGTCAGGTATCTGGTGCTGCCAAGCACTGCAAGGTCGCTGTAATAAGCCCTGTTAACAGAGGAAATCAGAGATCGGGAACTCATCATTGTCTTCTGGAAATAATGACTGGAACAGCATAATTAAAATAGGAATGGGCATAACATGCTTTGTATCAGGATTTTCACAGAAAATCTGGACAGATGCCCTCAGTGTTCTTTCTGATTTCTAGGATTACTGAAAAGTGGAAGAGGATCTCAGGCCAAGGCTCCAAATTCCTTGGTCCCAGATCTGACAGACTGAGGGCAGTTTGTTACTGATGGTCTAAGACCAGAGGAAGGAAGCACAGGGCTGTACTGGACTGGTCTGTGGGATCAGGCAGCTCACTGAACCTCAGCTGCATGGACAGAGCCCAGGTGCTAGGAAGTGGCCAAGGCAGAAAGAGCCTCTAGCAACCAAAAATAGAAGGGTATGGGAAACAGAGCAAGATTAAGAGATATGAGGGGGATCAGGCAAATGGGGTGAAAGGCAGATAAGAACAAATATACTGTAGAAATAAAAGAACAAAGTATAAAATGAAGGACAGTTACACAACATTAAGCTTCTCTAGTGCACCTGTAATTTCAGAGTGAAGAAATCCCAGTGGAGTCAGGAAGGGCACACATTCCTCTCTGGAAGACTTCTGCCACCTCTACCAGTTCCTCAGGATGCCCCTGTCTTGTTGAGTAACAAGAAAGGTAGTTCAGACTGTAAGGAACTGCAGCTTACCTGCCACAGCTATCTGCAATATTTCATAAATATAACTGATGTAGCAGATATAAAAGGAACCCCCATGTAGATAGAATTGCATGAGCAAAATGCTTCTTTTACCAGTTTCACATTGGGGTGAGGGGGTGTGAAAAAAAAAAACAGAGCTAAAAAAACCAGAGCTAAAAAAACAGAGCTGTGACCACACAGAGCGCTCAGCAGTGAAGTATGTTAGTATTTCCCTGGAAGCAAAACACCCAGTTCAGGCACAATCACCGCATTACTCACATCTTTGGCCTCTGTTAACACCATAAATGAAAGCGTGAAGTGTGGAGGTGGCTTGCATGCTGTATAATGCCAGGACTAATGTTTAACTTCCCATAGGCCAACTGGCCTGAAATCTTGGAACTGAGGTTAATGTGTGCGTACATGGAGCCAACACCTATCTCTGCACGAGAATGCATAGGGGAATCTTTCTTGTAGCACTGACAAGAACATTTACATTTCCTTTTGGATTCTGTATTTCTGATCTGAAGTATTTTTTTTTTACCTGGAATGATATTTTATGTCTGATCTTTATCTTTACAGTTCGTTGCTGCTCACTGACTGCAGTATCAAATTTAGGTTATTGTCAAAAGGCTGCATTCTGAATCAAGATTACAAATGTTCAGGTTCCCAGCAATGGCAAAATACTCTTCATCTGAAGGAGGATGTACGAGGACCTGTGAGGATTTTTTGACATCTACAGCACTTTTTGCCTGGTAAGGTTATGAGCTTTTAAGTTAGTACTAACTTTGTCTTTGCAGTAGTATCTCTGTTGCCATATATCAGAATCAGTAACTTAAGTTTAAAAAGGCTCTACTGGCCTCTGAAATTTTGTAAGATATTTAATGTGATACTCAGGATAGTTATTCAACCCCTCTGTTTTATTTTACAATAGTCAGTATGTTTTTATTGCCCTATACAGAACTTCAAGAGTTTAATGGATGTTCTTCCTTTTCAGACCAATACTATCTAACTGCAGTGGCTTTAAGAACTGGTTATTTTCCATTTTGAACAAATGCATGAACTAATACCAATGACAGCAGAGGAAATGAACTCAGTAGAAATTTATGGCTAGCCAGTCTTGCTCTGCTTGGTCATAGTGATGATTCACTCTTTCTCTCCTTGTCCTCCTCTCCATGCAATACTTGACATTGTGGTAATTTATGTTTTCATAGGAAACTGTTAATGAAAGCATTTTCTCTTGCACAGAAGTTTCAGGGCCAAATGGAAACAGTAGCTTGACCAAAAGTTTTGAGCCCAAGGACTCGCACTGCAGTTATTCTTCTACGTGGCATTGTCTTTCTGTGTTCCTATGTAAGAGCAAATTCCAGCACCACCTTCTTTGTGTTTACCTGCCAAAGCAGAAGGTAAAAAAGCCACACTACATCGATCTTCACCCGTCTGCTTTCTTGGTGGGCCTGGTTTGAAGCCAAGTCTCTGTTCCCTAATCCTACTGCAAATGGCAGGGCAGGAGGAAGTGGACGACGGTGAGAAGACGGCGGTGAGCATAAGCAAAGCAAATCACTTACTGTCACGCACTGAAGGAATTTACTTTCTCCTGAGCTACCTCCTTCTCAGTTGTGCATGCAGCGTGACCTGGTGAGCACAAAGAGGTAGGCCAGCCACACAGCATTACTCTGTGCAAGCACATTAACTCCTTAAAGTCTTTCTTTTTCTTAGAAAAGCATATTTGGGAAAGATTGTTTTAAGTGATATTTCCTTATTTTCTGTGCACCTGCAGAACTAAGCCTTTTCATTATTAAAACCGCATTATTGTCAGAAAATTCAGTGGGTGCTAATGCCTGTAGAGGCACCTAGCAAAAAGCTGTTCCCACCACAGAGAACTCGGTACAAAAGGAGACGATCCTTCCCTCTTGACTCATGCTGGAGCTTATGGGACTGCTTCTGCAGTCCTTCACTGTGGTGAAGAGTGGAAGGGCAGGCCCCATGCTAGCAGTGTTTTTTATATAAACAAGGCACAGAGAAACAAAGATCATGATTCATGGAGGTTGCTATGATACCTGAATCGCGTAGACTTGGTGTCATTCACAGGAGTGCAATCCCTGAACAGTAGGATTTCCTTCTGCAGCCTAGGGGCAGACACAATTCCAGCACTTAAACCACAGTCAGTGTTAAAACCCACCAGTCCAATAATATATTCATTTGCTGACCCCTGAACAGTGCCCAATACTGTAATAATGCAGCTACATCTTATCATGTGGATTATATTGCTGATTTGGAGTTAAAAAATCAAAACGAGAATCCCATTTCCCTTCTCCTTTCTGTCAGGGTAAAGCAGCAGTGAATCCCCCCCATTACAGCAGCAACACTGAGTAAGTGCACCACCATAATGGAATTCAGATTTTGGATTGCCTTGTCCTTCCAGAGGAATGACAGCTATGTAAGGCAGACTAAATCATAACATTTGGTAGTCCAAGAAATGGATGGCATTTCCTAACCCTTAGGATCTACTTCTAGTCCCAGTAGCTCAAAAAACAGCATTTATGTGAAATTCCTATTGAGTTTAATAGGGAATGACAAACTTTCTATAGAATGCTTAGAACAACCCAGGGAGCGCTGCAACAGGGATGTAATTCTCCATTCAAACTGCTAAATTTCTATGGAATCTTACTGATTTCTTTCCTGTTCAGTGCAATAAGGCTTTTCCACAGAAAAAACCTGCACCTTTACTGCAGCCTACACAGATACAAGGCAGAGTAAATCTGTATTGTTTAACAGGAGGTAAAATTGCTACTTTTCTTTTCTGTTATATACAAGGTGGGAAGTCTCTCCTGCATAAATTTCAAGCATTTGATATGTAACAAAAATCAGTTCATACTAAACACAGCTTGTTTCAAAAAAGTATCATTATAAGTTAGGCTTAACTAACAGCAAACTAAAGTACTCCACAGTATTCACAGAGGTCTCTCCAATAACTGTCAGCCTTAGAAGAACACAGAGGGTGGATTTATGCTTGCTGTAAAATTATTGCTAAAGCTAGAGTAAATAGCACAGGTGAATTTAGTTTCTGGTGATTAGTATTAAAAAAGAAAAAAACAAAAAACACTGAAAAAACAGTGTGAAGTTACTGTCTAAATGCATAGAAAAGCCGCGTTCATTTTAAGCTCCGTTAGCAACACAAAGGGAGGGAAGAAGCTGACACCCTACTGCCACTGGCAGCAGTGCCAAGGCTCCTCCAGCTCATTTCAGGGGGGCTAGGGCTCCTGCCAGAGGACCTGCCAGCAGGAAAACTGGTAGTGTTGTTGTGAGAACAAGAAGAGCAAATAAGTATTAAAAGCACATGCCAGGCCAAAAAGGTGCATGGGATTGCCCCTGTTCTTTAAGCAGCAAGAGATCTGAGACCAATTTTCACTTCTTTGATGTCATGAAAATATAGTTCTGTGACTTTCCATCCAGATACAAGTGTTGCCATTTCTGTGAGCAGTAATTAGGTGGTGGAAGCTTTGTCTGCTGGACAGAGTCCTTTGACTACAAAGTCATAATTTATAGGCAAGACATTTGAGGAGAGAAGCAAAAATTGGTCTCAGAAAATTTCTCCGCACTACCGCTCCTTACAGACAGTTCCACCAGCCAAAGACTGCTACATCTCAGTATGGCCTAAGACTTCCCTCTCACCTATCTTCTCATCTCAGGGCACTCAATACATGCTAAGGTTTGTTTGCAGCTTTGTTTGACAGCAAAGATGAGGAATTGTGTGCTGCAGAGCTGTCTGAGTAAGGTCAATGCCAATCACAGATTCCCATACACAACAGAGGCCCCCAGCCAGCTTCCCAAAGTGATCCAAAGGTAAGCAATGCCTGGCAATCTAATTTCCTATGCATGTATGCTAAGTATAGTGAAAGTATGGGACATCCGTATTTCGGGCTGGTAGGTGCTTCTAAACTGACTTTTAAACAGAAGAGCATCCTTATCTCGTCCTGTCTACACACTGGAGGGAAAAGCCTTCAGGATCCCATCTCTGTGTTTACCCTTGTCTTCTGTTAAAATGAGTCTCTGGTTCTCTTTTGTCTATTCTCTGTTTCTTGTTTTAATTTTGAGTTTGGTTTGTTTGTGTTTTGTGCAAACTAGTCATACAGAGAGAAATTGCTGTGTTTGATTCAGTGCCTCTTGCTGTAGGCATGTTGCCTTCACCAAAGTTGTAATTTGACTATGGATGTTACTGATGTTCCCAGAGGTTTTTTGTGCATGGAGCTCAGGGTATCTGACAGCAGCAGAGATCTCTTTGGCAAGTGAAAGATTTCATTTTAATATCCTATGAAAAGCCTGCAGATATTGTAAAACACATGATCAATATAATGAAAAAAATGTAATTATGCCTGCAGTAAAGCTAAAATAGTGTAAACATGAGTGTGAGTTGAAATGAACATCATGTCTGAGCAGAGAAACAGCAAATGTGATTACCATAGTGGAAGCGTTATGAAAATGGGGTGGGATGAAGCCTAAAAGAACAAAATGAAGATGTTTCGAGGGGAAACAGAGGAGCAGACCTTGGGTACAGGCTAATCCTTGGCTCATCTATCTAGTAACTCATAATTCTCATTTAAACCCTGAAGAGGGAAAGAAACTCAGAACTGATCGCTATTCCTTGTACCACAGCTTGTCTTCAGCAGACTCAAACTGGTGATCCCAGGGGTTTGGCAGGCAGCGCTGGCAGAAAGCCACGCAGTAATCATCTGGCTCCTGGATTTCTTTTTTGGCCTTCTGACAGAAAGGCCTTACTTCTTACTGTAGAGGGGTGATGAGCACTGATCCTTCGTTTAATATTACTCCAGAGCTTAAATTTTGCTCACACAGAAAATGTAGAAGATTGCCTCCCTAAGCACCTATTCACCAGCCCAAGCCACTGCAGTTCCTGAAGTGAAACGCTGCTTGTGAGTGTCTTTTAATGGCCATCAAAACCTACTTCAGTGGCTTTAAGTAAAAGTAATTGTGATCATTAATTCTTTATCTATGTGGAATAGAAAATGGTGCTGGCCAAATCCTGACCTCAGTTACATCTCATTAAATCTGGAGGAACAATGTAATAGCTGTAAATGGAATGTAAACTGTAAGTGGTCTGTAGACTGAACATCAGGAACACCACAAGGATTTTTGCTGTGACTTCACACCAAGTCAATAAAGCTCACACAAGAATACTTTATTTCATTTAGGAGAACTGTCTGTGGGCCACAAACACTTATTTTTCATGCTTACAAACATTTCAGTAATAATACAAATGAATAAAACAAGCAAAGAGGAGAAAAGATTTGTTAAAAATCTTATTTCTGCTTTTGTGATACTTTTGTATTGAACCCTATTTTTCAAAAAAAATCTGTTCTTTGTTGCCATAGCAATAGATTCCCAGGGTGAAATTATATCATACTGCCTTTCTTCTAGGTTTCTGCAATGTGCAATCACCACCCACTCTCCTTCATTACCATCAATAATCAGCAAACCCTCCCCACCCCCAGCCTCTATTCATCTGCATGTTTTGGGGTGGAGGACATAATAGTTATTGTTTTGACAGGTGTAGAGAAACCAAGTGAATTCTCAGTGTGCTGATGAAGCATGGGGCATGCTGTCTGAAATGTCTCCAAGTCTGGTCCCCTCCGACAACACCTGTGAGCACCCGTCCATCTGCAGTCTCATACCTCTTCTGCATGCGTGCTAACTGCTGGTGTCAGCTCTACAACACTGCACTGTGAACTGCTGGGAGGGGTGGGAGCAAGCACCTAGTCTAGCCTGGCATTGCCAAAGGAATGTCAAATTTGAAGTAGAACCCTGATTTCCTGAGGTAAAATGCTATTGCATTAACTCAGTGTGCCACTTCACCCTTGCACCACAACTTCAAAATGAGCACCTCCTTAGCAGATCGACAGGTCAAGCAAAGCTTGCAGAACACACACCACGGTCTGAAGATTCGAACACAATGTAATGTTATTTAACAGGCTTGTACCAGGAAAAAAAAAAAATCCTGGCCTCCCTGTAATTTTTTTAAAACAACTTACAGTTACCATTCTCTTGCTGAGTATCTAGCCCTGCATTTCACTGTATAGGTGTTTCTCCAAGGTTGGATTCATACATGCGTTTTTAACACTAAATCCCCCAAATCAAAGCAAGTGGTTAAGTTAAACAATTAATTCATGTTAAACACTGACCTTGTTTAAGTTAGCCTGGTCCCATTGCTTTAGAGGACCAATTTATTACATGGATTTACAGTAGCTGAAGAACTAGCCCTAGATAACTTTCTGACATGTAATATTACTGAACATTTTTCAGTTTATTTGAAATAGAGACTAGTGTTTTCTAGTGTTTCTTCATGTTCTCACTACTCAGAAAAAGCAATGCAACTACAGATTTACCAAGAGCATTGAAGGGACATGAGCTTCCTCCTTCCTGCTCCTCCAGTCCTAGTCCTTTTCCATTAGCACTGATTTTGTTCCAGGGGCAGAGGTCCTGGTCATACACGGCTGAGCCACCAACCCACCCAGCTCCCCCACTCGGATTCAGGGCTGCCTCTCCCCTTGAGCAACATTCACCAGGTTTTCAATAGTAATTTCTAGTTTTTAATATGAATTTCTTGATAATGTCTTTGTTGTTGTTTCATGCATCCTGACTAGATTTTTCTCTCATTGGCCAACTTGTAAAATACTTTTGTTTTCTAAATATCGGTATTCTTTTGCAGGATAAAAATTTTTTTTCTAATAAAAAGAAAAGTTTCTATTTTGCTAAATAGAATGTATTGTAAAAAAAAAAAAAAAAGCTTGGCACCGTGTTAGGCATTAGGTCTTTGCAACAGCATGATAGCTAAAAGTCAAAAGGGAAAAAGCTGCATGCCAGAACTCTTTCTCCTTGCTTGTCAGTTAAATTAGCTGCTAAATATCGTTTCAGGTACAAGACACATCAGTGTTAATGCATGCCTTTGTTAATTCAGGAACAAGATGTTTTGAATGCTTACTGCCCATTTAGTAATTCTTTATGGATACAATAGTATCTATTTAAGCAATATAGATGTAAATAATATATCACTATGAATGAATCATGATGNTGGATTTATGCTTGCTGTAAAATTATTGCTAAAGCTAGAGTAAATAGCACAGGTGAATTTAGTTTCTGGTGATTAGTATTAAAAAAGAAAAAAACAAAAAACACTGAAAAAACAGTGTGAAGTTACTGTCTAAATGCATAGAAAAGCCGCGTTCATTTTAAGCTCCATTAGCAACACAAAGGGAGGGAAGAAGCTGACACCCTACTGCCACTGGCAGCAGTGCCAAGGCTCCTCCAGCTCATTTCAGGGGGGCTAGGGCTCCTGCCAGAGGACCTGCCAGCAGGAAAACTGGTAGTGTTGTTGTGAGAACAAGAAGAGCAAATAAGNGTGTTAGGCATTAGGTCTTTGCAACAGCATGATAGCTAAAAGTCAAAAGGGAAAAAGCTGCATGGCAGAACTCTTTCTCCTTGCTTGTCAGTTAAATTAGCTGCTAAATATCGTTTCAGGTACAAGACACATCAGTGTTAATGCATGCCTTTGTTAATTCAGGAACAAGATGTTTTGAATGCTTACTGCCCATTTAGTAATTCTTTATGGATACAATAGTATCTATTTAAGCAATATAGATGTAAATAATATATCACTATGAATGAATCATGATGCTACTTTTGTGTTGAGAATACTAAAATAACATTCTGTATTTTAGTGGTGGACAAACCCATACTACTCCCTACATCTTGAAGTCAGGACAAGACTCTGGATTTGAAAAACAGTCCCTTTATTTAAGCACGCAAGTAAGAATTTCACCCTTCGTTCTGCAGGGTGCTGGATGCTCGCATGCTCACCCAGCAGAGTGATTACAGACTCTCCAGCCCATATTTGTGTGAACAGTGGTTTACTCCACCAGATTCAGAGTTGGCAATGCTGTATAGCATCTAGACCTCCAGATCTACTTTACTGAATCTCAGCTGCAGATTCCTGCAAGAATTTTCCATCCTAATGGGTGACTGTGACATTCACTAAGAAAAAATATATTAGTTTTGGCCATGACAGCAGTAACACCACTTGTCACACCTGTTCTATTTGTGGCTGACGAGCCTCTAGGGTATTTGGAGAAGGAAGGTCCTTGACTCAGGATGTAAAATCCTACTGGGACAGTTGAGTATGTAGGTATACGGCAGCTGCTTTTCCTTTGAAAATTGCACAGAAAGAAAATAATTACCAAATCATAGAACAAATAATCTATCCATCCTAGTAACTGAACTCATTAAGTAACTTGTTCAGCTTTATCTGTGATAAAATAATAAATCAATTAAAGGGATACAATACTGAATGAATTAAAGACATGCTGGGAGGGATTAATTCAGCTGGAGAAAAAGGATTCTACTCCCCCTTTAACACGCTTTGCATCAAACGACGTGGGAGGTGCTCACTGCTGGCCCTCCACACCACAGTTGCATTCTGCTTTGCTTTGGAAATTATTATTTTGGCCCAGAGCCCTTCCTCCACCATGTTTACTCCCAGCTTACTCCCAGGAAAGAAATGCTATCAGGGAAACTGTCATGACTCCATGGTCCTCAGCAGTCTATTGTAGCCATCCATAGCAAGGTGGAACTTACCTAGGTTGCATTACCTTGAGCTAACAATGCAACTAGGGGAAATAAATGGGAATGTGGCGGGCCAGGGAACCAAAATTCAACAGGCAATGGCTGGGTATCACAACCAGGTGAAGTTAGAGATCAACCTCAGAAACCAGCATTTCATCAGGACAGATTTTTTTCTATACCACAGGGAAATTCAAGTGACCAGATTACAGTACGGGAACAATATACAATATCTCTTAAACAGCCAGCCAAGATTAAGTGTCACACAACAGAAGCCTTTTGTACTTTTTTCCATACCCTTTTGCTTGGTGAATCCACCAGATTGCAAAAGCTTAGTTATGCTCCTACCTAGGTAACCGCATGGCATGCACAGAAAAGCACTCTGCAGGATCAGAGTGTGTCATGGACAGTACCTGGGCAAAGGAATCACAGGCAAGAGAAACGGAGTGCAAACTTCAAATTTATCTATGCAGAAATTACAGCACAAATGTTTCGTTGCTTGCTTATATATAGGCACGATAGGCAGATGGAAGGTATGGGCACAAAACATGCCAAACATGATTCCTGTATCTCCCAAGCACCTAGATAAGAACTCTGTGCAGCCATACTTGTTGTAGATTCGCAAATGCCCAAATACACTGAGCAAATGCTGTAAAACAATCAGACATTTTTTTATACGCTAATGATTTCACACATAGGCATTTCACCAACAGCTGTAGAGTGCTACTTTCTCAACACTCCCCCTGTAGCTAGTCAGGGGGCCAGGCAGTTGGTAAGTTCATCCCATCCCATGACTTTCAAACCACTGCCCTTGATTTCCCAGTATTTTGAGGAACCTGTATCATGTCTAATCCAACAAAAGAAATCTCCCACACTTTTACCTTTAAATATCACCTGGGCTGTCTGCTCTGTGTTAGCACTAGTCAAGTCTTGCATTATGAGCTATTCCCCTACAAAAATTGTGATAGGCACATGCAAGCACCGGTGCGGACGTAATGTTTTGGATCAGCACAGTGTGCAGATTTTGAGATTCCCTTGGTAAATGTTCTTTCAGAACAGAAGACACAATAGTGCTAACTGTAGTAATGTGGTATTTAATGTGGACTCCACAGCAGTCTATCTGTCATGCCAGACCTACTGAGACAGGAAGAATCTGGGGCAGCAGTTAGAAGCATTAATGACTTTACAACCAGACTTTCACAGTGTGTCCTCAAAGGGAATACCATCATGTAGGTGTCTTGGCTCATGGGAGCTGACAGAGGTAGTCTCAGGGACTAACTGGAATAAGGAGCTAAGCGTTAGGTTAGCATCTTTTTTCAGTCATCATCACTCACTTCAAGTGTGATATTGTGCAAGTCGGACTCATCCTACAGACATTCTGCATGTACTGTTTAGTCACGTTTAGCTGAAAAGAAAAAAAGAAAAATTACTTCCAGCAATTAAATACACATCTGTGGTTAAACCCTGTATCCAGCCTGTACTTCCAATGCATTATCTGTAAAATGAGTACATTAAATACTACTCAGCATTTATTTCTAAGGATAAGGCTATGACCACCATATTACTGTACTATGTGAAAGGAATTTGAACCCACAAGTGGCTTTGCCAGGCAGCGAGCCAAGGCCAAGTGTCAGCAAGCACATTTCCCTTCTAACAGCTGACATCGGCAGGAAAGTGGTGTGAGAGGTTTGGCTGACAACAGCACCAACAGATACCGCCACAGGCACTGTCCCACCAACCTCCTCTGCCCTCTGAGTGGCTTTCTCTAAAGCTGGTTCTCATCCCTGGCAAGTGCAGTGACTGCCTGTTACCGCCATACAGCATTATTACTTAACAACCCTCGCTGCTACAGAGGTGTAGCAAAGGATAATTAAAGCAACCGATGTTTGCAAAGCACTTGGGGAGCACTGAATGAAAGGTGCTATATGAATTTCATAACCCTTATTAAGTCTTTTTTCCTTTTATATATATATATATATATACTCAGATTGTAGAGCCTCCCTTAGAAAAAGGAAAAAAAAAAAGAAATAGACATAAGGACAGGACAGCGAGTGCTACCTCATCCAGTCATCCATTAGCTCTGGAAGCTTACTGATCCAAGTAAATATATTTTCATGGTATCATATATTACTGATAGGACTACTGAACTTCTGCATTTCAAAGCTGAGCAGCAGGAATTCTAGTGCATGTTTTGCAAGAAGCTGATGCAAAGCCCATCGGTTTATGATAGTAAATGTTATAAATTATTATTATTAAACATGCATATCACAATACTGGGTTGTCAATCAAGTTCAAGGTTTATAGTGCAATATACTGTACAAATAAGGCCTTCGATTTGCCTGTAAAGTTCTTGAAGTAGTTTGAGAATTACCAAGGGCTTCCAGCAAGTGCTTTCTTGATTTCTTCTTTCAAATGTAGGTTTGGAGTATTCTTTGGTCTGACTGAAGAAAATTTACCAAACATTCTGTTACATATTTGATTTGTTCTGGTTTTGCATGAAATCAAACTCTTTGAGCTCAGAATTAAAAAGCCAAAAATCCAAAGGTCTTTCTCATGCTCCTTTAGAATACATATTTTGTCTCACAGAGTATGTAATCCTATATGCAACATAAAGATATACTGTACTATTAAAAGTAATATTTTAACTAATGTAACAAATTACACATTTACCTTACTGAAATTACATGTTAACAAATTCTTTGTCAAAATGTTTTGACTTGGAGTAAACCTTTTCAGAAAGAAACAGTTCTGCTAAAAATTTAATCATTTGCAGGTTGTTTTCTATTAAATAAACATACAGTAACACAAAGACCAAATCTCCATGGGAGAATAGTTATAGGAAAGCTAAGTCAAAGATATGTAATCGTTATTTAGTCCTGATTGTGGTTAGTGGTTATTCTTAGGTCATTTGTCAGAGGCTTTCATAATCTTAATTCAGTTTCAGGGAAAGACCCATCCACTGTAGATGTGTCTTCCTTTTTTCATCAACAGCTTGACTTTTCCAGTGGAGAAGAGCTGCCCTGTGAGGGCATCATCACGGAAGGAATAGCATACAGCTTTGTAACCCAAACTCCAGATGTGGGTTTGGACTTTGATTAAGGGAGATGCTGAAACATATGCATTTAAACCCTCAAGTAGTTCAGATTATGTAGTATTCGTCGGTCCAAGTCAGGCATTCAATTAATTGCCTTGCCAAATAGAGGCTTCGTTGGGGGGATGTACATGATATGGGCCCCTGATGAATAAGCGCATGAATTAGCAGATCCTAGATTAGCTGTAACTCTCTTGGGAGATGAAATACATTTTTGTTATAAGGAACTGCCATAAATACCTAGAGAATGTAAGAGGCACTAATCTTCCTGTGGTGCTTTCAGAAGAGTGATGCCGGTAATTTTCTATGAACTTGACTTCCATGTCGCTTCCAAAACACAGCAAGTAAAATTAATTTTAGCAATTTTTTAACAAATTATTGTTTTGTTTATTGACTGAAATGCTAAGGAATGATTTTTCCAGCCTGCAAAATTTATTCTGCACCACTTAGTTGAGTCTAGTTGCAGTGCTAAAAGCATTGCCTTGTGAAGCTACAGATCCTGCCTTCTTTGTCAGCAGCTTCAGGCCTTTGTGAAAGGAATCAACGGATTCAGTCTACATTCTGAGGGATGTGAGCCCTAATCACAAAAGTCACTGGAACATCTGGAGCTCCTTTTGTAGGAAGAATGCTTTGGGTTTACCAAAACTGAGTGGCTCTGTGACACTAATGGTCACCCTCCCATTCTGGTGTCATCCCTGCTGTCTCTGATGGATACAGAAGAGCAGCTTTCAGGGACAGTAACTAGATCGCTTTGTGAGAAATTAAAATAGGCATGAAAAACCTGTGAATCAGCACACAGGACATCACACACAACCCAGGAAACTGCTTTTATAGTCAAGTCAAAGATAAATGCTGATCTCTTAAAAGAGAAAAGCTATACGCAGAAGAAATAATAGCCAGCCTAAGGAATTTATGTTCTTTGCCATCTTACATTATTAGGAGAGACATCTTCCCTGGATGACAGAAGAAAATCAGTGGTCTTGAAAAGATTTATCCTGAAACAATACACTTAATATGCCTCCTTGTCTGTTAATTTTATGTAGAAATGGTTGCGTACATTCAGTAGCAAACTGGCTGAAGAGTGCTATAAATCACTTGACTTGCAGAAATAATGTAGCTTTCCTCTTGCTTAACACAGCTTAGGAATACAGATGCTTTCCCAAATTTGAATTCTTTGTAACATTTGTTGAGAAACAGAACACTTGTTTTTCTACATAGCAAAGTACACATGAACCACTTGACGTAGTAAGCTGGCAGGCACAAATCAGTCCTTTGAAAACACATTTGTTGTTATTAATCTTGCTCCTGATCCTCTTTCACACTGAAATAATCTTACTGACATCAGTATCACTCCTGATTTACAACTGTATAAGTAAGGGGTTAATCTCACTGTATTATTTCTGTTATGTTATGATAAACAAAAACCACACATTGGCTTGAAATCATGGAACCATGACATCATGGAGATTTTGCTATGGAGTTTAGTAGGGTTGGATTTCATCCAATGTTTTATTAAACCTGTAAGCATAAACTACAATCACAGTTGCTAAATTACATTTGACAGCAATTTAAAATTATTTTTCACCTTTACTATGTGTGCAATCCAATATCATTCTCATGGAAGTCGATGAGCATTTTGAAAGCATAGCAATGGGGCTGGGTTTTCACCTAGATTAAGTGTTCTCAGAAGGCAAGACGAGTGCCACCAGCAACAGGCAAGCCCTTTCAAAGTGGACTGCATGAAACACAACCGGTTGAGTATTTCTCTGAAGGAACAGGAAAGGTGCTTCAGCTGGCAAACATCTTCTTTTGCACCTGTGTATACCAACCCATGGATGTGTCACTGTGGCTTTCTTCACTTGAGTGGAACATGGCTCCTCCTCATGCACACGACATGGTGACATGTGCTCTTGCTGCTGCCGCAAGAATACTCAAACACAACGCCCAGGTTCACTGAGGGGCCTGGGCAACAAAATTCAGGCATCCGAGACCTAGACAGACAGGCGACAGGAGCATGATTTCCCCCTTCAAACGAAAGGGAAAAGAGAAACTTTTTAAGTAATTCATTTTTCTGTTGATCCTATGCATCTTAGTAATTATCTCAGTTATGGTGTATTGATTCCAGTGTGTGCCTGCTCTTAGCTGAATCAATAGGGAAATTTCAATGACTTCAGTTAAAGTAGAGCTGGGTCATAAGGAGTAATACTGAATGGCGTGTGTGAGTAGTGCTTGCAATGCAAAATACATACAGGCTGCAACGAATGTTACTCTTGAATGAGCTCAGGACCATCACAAAAATCCCCAAAAGAAGGAAGTGAAAAACATCTCAAGATCAAGCAAATTTCATGGGCTGGCTCCAGTGATTGGCCTTATTTCCAGCAAAGGAAGAATCTCTAAAACCAAAATGCACTTTTATAACTTTGAAAACCTGTTAGAGATAAAGACGTAGAAGATGGGCTGAAGACAAGGCGCAGCATGATACTCCTGCGTGTCTGGCTATAAATCAAACAGTGAGGGGTGCATAGTTCTGAATGTAACTCAGTCTGAGGAGACACCACCATGCTGCCCTCTTTGAAGATGGCTTTATGTAACTTCACATCCCGCAATCAATTCAAATGCCCTCCCTTCGTTTTACAGATGACATCAGTGGAGGCACAAAAATTTTTGATGCTTGCCCAAGGTCATGCCTTGGCTCACTCAGAAAATTTCAGGGCTACTCGATGCCCTGTACCTGAAGAAGGCCAGGCTCTCTCAAGTGCTAAATCAAGTAAGCGTAAAATCGTATGACTGCACTGAACTTTTTTTCACCTTCGATGAGCAATTCTCTTTCTGAGAGATCTCAAGAGTTCAAATGGAAGTTAAAAGCTGTTTGGTTACCCGACATCATGCACTCACTCGAGGCTGAACAGCACAGATGGGAGGAACACAGAGCAACTAGGGAAGAAACCACCTCCAAATGTAAGCAGCAGTCAAAGTTCTAACTTGGCATGGGACCAATACACTACAGAAAACACCATGCGCTGGGAAAGCTGACCCTGAGCAGCGGCAGCACATGCGAAGACAGGAGACGTTAACAAATGCCACATATAAGGTGCAGCACTCCGCAGAGGCAATTTAATATATTTTGTATTTTTAAAAAATGCTCATTATTGTTGCCCGGTGATCAAAGAGTACCTGCAAAGGGCCCAAGAGCACTGAGGGCGCCAGGGGCTCCCTGGCCATTC
>VYXH01008610.1:46437-76265 GCA_013397275.1 Burhinus bistriatus
AATTACATGATCTTTAAGGTTCCTTACAACTCTAACCATTCTATGATGACTGTGTCATCTGCTTCAGAAAGTTGTCTTGTGTGGTAACAAGCTCACCTTGATGGATGGTGAATTCTCATCAGTTGATTTTTGTGGGTGGTTTTTTTATGCAGGCATATCTGGTTTAGCCAAAAGTTACTGGAATACTGCTTAAAAAGCAGTCATGAAATAACAGTGAAGCTGGGATCATTGGTATCAGAAGACATCTTACAGTGAATTTTTGCATCCATCTTGAGTACCATTGCTAATTACTTATGCATGTGTAACTGTGGTGGAAAATTTCATTTCTCTGTAGCCATTTAGAATTTTTGTTCTGAAAAGTGTAAGGTAACTGTGTTTTTACATAGTGTGGGAAGATGTACAGAGAAGATTTAGTGTAAATGTCCAAACGTGTTTTCACCTTCAAGTGCTCTGAAGGTCAGTTTACTCATTACTCTCTTCCCTGCTATTTGCAGTAGCTGCATTGCTTTTAAGCTCTTTTTTAGGTGTTTAGGATGTGCAGACTTTTGCATTTTAGGCTAGAGGAGGTTATTCTGAACATGAATGTAGAACTGTTTCAGAGATGGGGCCGTAACGTGGCCTTTTTATCTGCTTATAATGAAGCAACAGTTGAATTAATCACTTTTTTTTCTTTGGAGGCACCAGAGTTGGTCCTGCATGCAACCTCACTGTTCATACAAACCTTCCTGCTGAAATTCCCAAGTGTCCAAGCTGCACACTGATACATTTCTGGAATGAGAAGACTACATGGTAAAGGAGTATATTTATTATGCTAAGCGTTTCTACTGGATTTTACGTTACAGGGACAACTAGGAGTTTTGACCATTCTGCTTACTTGAATTGAGCTCCACAACCATTGCAATGTGACCCTTTTGTTTGTTTTTCTGTGGAATTTGGGTGTAGTTTACCAGCAGTGAAAGTGGCTGAAAATGTTTGGTGTTAGCTTTGTGCTTTTTAACATAGTTAGTTCAGTGCTACTGCTGGAAAATTAGTGCAAGAATGTGTAATCTTTTCAATTCTGTCTGCTGAACTTGGTAATTCAGGGAGGAAATCACCTACAGGGGAAATTTTGTGACCTGTTCTGCTTTTTTTGTCTGTATTAATTCAAGACAGTGAGCTTATATTTAATTTTAGGTAATCCATCTCTGTAACTGCCCTATATAAAAATCAAATTTGATGTTTCCAGAATAGTATCCTAAATGTAGTGAACTAGCTATAATTTATTTCAGTTTTGTTTCCCACCCTGACAGTAGTTAATTTTCTGTAGTTGGAAGAAACCGAGCACTGTGGGATAAGTACTGGAGCTTTTGACTGAACTCCACATAAGTCCTAGCAAATCTCTCCTTGGTCACACCATATTGTGTGACAAATAACCTGATCTTTGTCTTAGGCGGAACATCGTAAATTAATTAAAATTTCAGAAAATTAAGCCGAATAATGACTAGTTGCTGAGAAGCAAAACCAAGCAAACAAAAGGCTCTCATATGCTACCCCCAAAATATTTCCTCTTGACTTCTCTGGCTAATGTTAATGATTGGGATATGGCTAGCCAAGCAGACTTGTGTGAGAGGTTTTGCAATCACAAATGAAAACTGAGGGAGTAGAAAACGAGAACTCTGTAAGTATTTGCAAACAACCTTTTCTTGTTAATAAAAAAGTGGTATAAAAGAAGTTGAAAACAGTCTCATGATATATTGACGTTCTAGTCTGCTCACTTTTTTAAGGTCTTTCCTGCCTCTTTTGGAGTACTCTCTTTCCAAGTCTAGTTGCAGGATACAGAGCAATGTTGGCTTGAAGAATTTCAGCTCATTGCCATTTCATCCTAGGACATGGTAGCACTTTCCTCCCTGACTTGTGTGAACACTTTTTTTTTTTTAATTATCTTTTAAACTTGATCATTGGCAATTAATGGTTAGCAGTAAATTTTGATTTTGTGACATCAGTTGAAGAAGAGGTGTGACAACAGGAACAAGTAGTTGGGCATGCAGGAAGGTAGATAAGGTGTACACAGACATTTTTTTCACCAGCTTCACATTGAGGCAGAGGAGGAACATGTTAGGGACCCTTTCTGCAGTGCCATGTGCTGCCGAATTGCTATCATGCTAGCAATTAAGCCCAATAAATGTATGTAAAGTGTATGAAGTTAATGTGAAAATTAAACTGCATTATGGAAAAATACTGTTTTTGGGGAGCCTATGAGTGGAGAAAATTAGAAATTGATAATGATCGTATTGACCAGTCTCTTGTTCTTCACAGTACTGCTTTTTAAAGTAATTTTATGTGCTCTCCTGATTTGCTTAAGATGTTTGTCTAATGCATGGCCTACATAGGCCTTTGGACTTTGGAGCAGAGCTTTAGAATTCAAAAATGCTGCTACCTTCCCTGCTTTTATTTTTAGACTTCCAGTGCTGGCCTTTTTTATGATACCCTGTTTGTGTTGACTGAAGGTTATTTCTTCTGCTAGTCATGTGGCAGATGGGGAAAAGAGTTTCCGCATTACAGCATGAAAAATCATGTGAGGCCAGAAAAAGAGTATTTTCTTGGTAGCGGTCTGGTTTCCACATGGTTGTGGGGTTTCTGTAATGTCCTCAGAAAAGGGCAATGTCCCTTGTGCGCACTGTAATTCCCATACCCGCTGTACTTGCAGTTGTGAGAAGAAAGCTATGTTTGCGCTTAGGTACTGCTAGCGGTAGCATTTACAGCCTGCTCAGCAGAGATCACTTTATCTTTCACGTGGGTGCCGCTTCAAGCCTTTCTGTTGTCTAGTTTCATCTTATCATCACATTTCTATCTCTGATAAACAGTCTTCTTTCAGCACTGTGATGAACTGGTTGTGTGCAGGGCTGTTTACAGCTGCACAGTATCTTTTTCCTCTGCTACTGTGTTATGTCTTCCAAAAGGACGTGGATCTTTGAGGAACCTTTGTTGGGAGGAGTTTGTACTCACTGTGAAGACAGTTTATACCTGCATCCCTGACAAAGGTTGTGTCTGCAGCAATGCCTGTGCTTACCCTGTTCACTACCTAGTGGAAGCCTGAACCCACACACCTATCACGATTTCAGCTTGTTTACTCCAATGTTCTTTGAGACAAAACTTGACATAAATTTTCTCTGATGCTGAAGGTTTTTTTTTTATTTCCATGCTTTGAGAAAGCTTTCAAAAAGAACAATAAGTATCTTAAGTTGTACCTAATGAGCTCATTGAGAATGACAGTGAATTTAAGCCTGAGAGGTGTTATAAAAGAGGTGAGGCTCACTGGTATGTCTGTTGTTGTTGCCAAGATAATGAAAAGTAATTCAGAAGCTTTTCTGACTCTTCGAGTGTGATTTTACAGTTTCAGACAGAAAGGTGTTTGGAGATTCCCTATTTATTTGACAGATTTCCATGTCAAGCCTACAAGTTGATTTTTGACTGCCAACCCCGCAGTAGTTACTGTGAGCTATGGCAGCTGAGCCCTGCTCTCTTTCTCTGTCACCACCAACACGCTATCACTTCAGCAATGTTTCTGCCAGCTAGACAGTCTTATGGTTACACTTGGAGTAACACCTGTGCAAACTCATTAATTGCTAGAGAAATTTCACTGGTGTGACTGTAGGAAATAGGAAGGAAGCTGTCTTTATTTGGTGATTTAGTGCTTTTCCATTTCTGGCAATCCTTTTTTGGTTTTTTGGTTTTGTTTTTCTTTTCTAAAACTTGCTTTCCTTCTGGCACGTTGTTGATGTTCAGCCGTGAGGAAGCTGTGAGGCCAAAGGGTCTCTTGCTGTGAATATCAGAGAAGCATCTGATCTGTGAGGGTAGGGGGAACTTTGCCACGACTGTTCCTCTGCAAATGCGAACTCGGATGCCACAATGTTTTCTGGACAGGCTACCAAGACCATGAGTAGCTTTCGTTGAATTTTTTTTGAGTGCTGAGGGGTATGCCACATATGGTTGCTCACGGCTAGTCACAGTGGAGGTACCCCACAGGCTGCCATAACAAAACAGTCTTTCCTGCAGTGACGGACAGTCCATCCAGAATGCTGTTCACACACCAGCACACTTGCCTTCCTGATGTGTTGTGAGGCTCTTCGCCTCCAAGCAGGAGTCAGGCAAGGGTAGTGCAAGAAACCAAAATGCTCTGGGGACCCAGGCTTGTTCTCTTGGGCAAATGGGGTTTGGGTTTTGGCCCCATACCCTTGAACTGCATTGGGATAGAGAAGTTCCCCTCTGTTCTGGGAGCTGTGTGCTGCTCTGGTGCCGAGGCCCTGCGTCTGACCGGGGTGGCAGTGCCTGCGGAGGGGCTGGATGCTGGACGCTCACCTCTGGCTGGCCAAACACTTGGTCATGTTCCTCCGCGTGATGGGCTCTCTGCAGTTGCCCCGGTGGGAGTGAGCGATTTGGAGGTGGTACGGATGCCCTCTGCGCATTGTCTCCCTCCCACCGGCAAAGGGCCCTGCCTCAGGACTGCCCCCTCTGCCAGGGGTGACGCTGGCTTCACCAGCTCCTGGTCAGTGCTGAAAAAGTGCAACATTTTCTGTCACCCAGCCTTTCGGTACTTGGTGAAATTGACTGAGCAGTCAAAACAGTTCCAGAAACGCTGTGGGGTAGAGGGATAGCAGGACTCTGATTTCAAAGGGAGTGTTTTGCACACTGAGCAACTAAGAAGCAGAAACACAAAGTGGCCCTGAGGCAGATTACTGAGGCATCATGAATAGGGAGGGAGCCATCCTAAGAAACGCTGGGCTGTCCCCCGGCTTCATGGAGCTGTGTTCAAGCACTGACCTACCAAGGAGCTGCCTTATGTGGCTGGATGTGAGACCTTTACGGGAGATGAAACATGAAAATGCTGCTTGCCAGACTCTGCCTCTGGCAGCACAGGTTTTCTTACCGAGTACAGCAAGTCCTTCTTAAAAGAATCTTTTCCCCAGGATGATAAAGGACAATTAAAATTTGTTGTTCTTTGTCAAACTAGTCTGCAAGGTCATTTGTAGCAAATGCACTACCACGCTGATCTCTTGCTTTCTTGTAGTTCCTCATTGATCTTTTTTCCCCTGTGTAAAGAGCTGAGAGAAACCCCCCATCAGAGCAATTTTTCTTTGACACTTCAACATGAAAAAGAACAAAATTAAGCATGACACTGGTGGAGAGCACATTGTACTGGCCTCCCTGAGACAATTTGTATTGAGCTGAAAAGCTGGTGGCTGGCAGTAGGAATGGCAGGCTGCTTGCAGTTTCCCTGGCACAGGGGGTACATGCAGAAACCTGTCAAGAGGCACATGGTCATCTGACATAACAGTTTTTGGTAGAGATTTGTGCTTATGTGAAAGAAACAATAGCAGTCCCTGCTAAGAGAAACCTTGCTCCAGGTAATGTTTCCAATAGATGCAACTCGTGCAGGTGAATGCCAGCAGGACTAGGGAAGTGATGGTATCCTGTACTCGGCACTGGTGAGGCTGCACTTCAAATGTTGTGTTCAGTTTTGGGCCCCTCACTACAAGAAAAGACATTGAGGTGCTGGAGTGTGTCCAGAGAAGGGCAGTAAAGCTGGTGAGGTGTCTAGAGAGCAAGTCTTATGAGGAGCAGCTGAGGGAACTGTGGTCCTTTAGCCTATACAAAAGGAGCCTGAGGAGATACCTTACTGTGGTCTACAACTACCTGAGAGGAGGTTGTAGCAGGGTGGGGGTTGGTTTCTTCTCCTAAGTAACAAGCGACAGGACAAGAGGAGATGGCCTCAAGTTGTGCCAGGGGAGGTTTCGACTGGATATTAGGAAGTATTTCTTCACTGAAAGTGTTGTCAAGCATTGGAACAGGCTGCCCAGGGAAGTGCTGGAGTCTCCATCCCTGGAGGTATTTAAAAGACATGTAGACATAGTGCTTAGGGACGTGGTTTAGTGGTGGACTTGGTAGTGTTAGGTTAATGGTTGGACTCGATGGTCTTAAGGGTCTTTTCCAACCTCAATGATTCTATGATTTTATGACAGAAAAAGGAAGGAAATGCATAAATGGAATTTATGTTCTTGAGGCCAAAATAAAATGCCTCTCTGAACTGCATTTATAACAAGAAATGCAGCAAAAAAATTAGTTACAGCTTTGTTTGCACTACTGGAGCTTGAGTTGTTTCTGTCTCTTTCTTTGGGGAATACACCTTTGTCAAGAAGGCAATAGGTACAAGAAAATTTCATGAATCGGTGCTGTTCAATATTTGAAGTCTTTACTTGAAAAGTCTGTATCTAGAAAAGCAAAGATTAAAGTAGGGTCTGGCTGGTAAAGTGAAATACTTCAGGATTGTCTGTCATTTATTTCCATGTGCAAAAACATGTAGTATGTAGAACAAACATATCTTCCATAAGGCAGGCTGTCATTTGTGGGCAACTTTTTTTAATTAGAATACCATGTAATACAGAAACATCTGACCAGAAATTTCCAGAGAGCTTTGATGCAGAGCTAAAATTAACCGAAAGCCCTTTGTATGATTGCAGCGTGTCAAGAGTACTCCTCTCTAAGCCTCGGAAATCTATTACATGAAGAGTTAACACTTTTAGGAAGTTAATTTCTTACATTATCTTTGAGGAAGTAATGATAGCAAAGGGGGTGCAGTGAAATACCTCTTGAAGGGTGGAGGGGGAAGTGATGTGCAGAAAAAGTTTATTGAAGATAGTGAAATGCTGCTGGGTGACTGGTTCTGCTTTTTTCCAAGGCCCTGTCCATCTTCAGTTGGGATGCAGTGAGGTCCTGAGTAGAGGGAAGATGAGGAACTGAATCTAGGGAGCATACTGCTGGTGGTAGCAATGGGGAAGATGTAAAAGTCCCCTGCTTGCTCATTCGTAACTCTCTGAAGCAGAACATGGCTGAGGGACGGACTTGCACACTCTCTGTAGGGGTTCTACCCGTAGTTTGCGAGCTTTAACTGGAGAATACCAGCTTTCTGGAAAAATATTCTTGTTAAAGCTCCGTTTACAAAGTCACTTGTGAATTCAAAAAATCATTGCTTTATTTTGGAGCTGTGTTGAGACATGCTTCATCCCTTAACCAAGTGTCTCCAAGTTATCCCACTTGTTTTATCCCTGGTGTGGTATTGCGTACTCATAATATGTACAGCAAGAGGGTGGAAGCTGGGGCAAGGCCAGGTTATGTATGACAATTTCCAATTCTGCAGCGCCTGCAGTCTGCAGGAGTGCCCCTTGATTAAGACCATAATTTCTATAGTGTTTCCTGTAGCTTGTGCACTCCTTTGCTCTCGGCCCTTGTAACAGGGGAAGAAAGGATTTCAGTTGCAGCTTGCAGTGACTGTTATGCTGATGTCCATGTGACTGCATTTTTATTCTGATGTGTAACTCGTAATCTGAGTAGAAAGAGCTGCAGCACTGAAAGCTGGAATTGATGTGTGTGAGTCTTTTATAGACTGGCTGAATTACTGTAGAAAGTGAAACTTTTCCAATGCAATGTTAGTCATTATAAATACGCAACTGTTTTGAATGACAAATCTCCTGGCATCCTGTTAGTTAAAAGCAAACTTAGAAAAAGGTTTTTTGTTTTGGCACAGAAGCTGAATTTTAGGAAACAACTCTTTTTAGTAATGCTGGTATGGATTTGCAACTTTTTTTTTTTTTAAAGTTGTATTTATTCTCACTGTTATATTTGTTGAGCATACTGCTTGTATTAATGACACTATATACATTGCTTACAACAGTCCCTGACCATTCCTTCAATGTAATAGTTTTCATAGCTTTTGTAAAGGTCACCGAAGTACGCATGTGGATTTTGGACTGCTTCAAAATACTGACCAAGTAAGAAATTGAGGTGTTGTTGAGTCAAAGCTTACAGGAGAGCGTTTCTGTGCACAACATCCACTTACAGAAATGCAGCTGGAGTAGAGGAGGCATTGTGTGCCCACAGAAGATCAGCGAGAGACAGGTGCTGCTTCAGATGGATGGCTGCCTGCGCACATGCTGCCTTGCAGTGTAGCCCCAGTCCTGCTGTGCGTAAGCCAGTTGCTTTCTCTAGCAAGTTTAAGCTTAGGAGCTACTGAGTAGATTAATCTTTTATCTCAAGTACAGCTTAGAATGAAAATAAGGCACCGCTTGCCACTCGAGGAACTTAGCCCTTAAGTAGGTTGTATTAATATTGGAAGTATGAAAGTCTGAATCCCAGATCATCAGATTCAGGTAAGTTCTGGACATTGCAGATTGCTGCTGTCTTCAGAGATCCTTTTGTTCAAATGACCTTAAATCTGAATCTCTGCATCCTCCCTAGTCTTTTCTTAAGGCACAGTAATTTTTCTACCTACATAGAGTAAAATACAGATTTAGAGTGTTTGGAAAAATATGCATTTTTAACAATGAGCTAGTTTATACGAAGTATAAAGCTAGAACATGATGGCATCTCTGTAAATCACTTAATCCATTTCTCTCTTTCAAAAGAAGATCAACTCAACTGCTTATAAGTATAGAAAAAAATGTGCTGCATAGCAGCACTAACTGAAAAATGAAGCTTTTAATGCTCTTAACTAAATACATACTGCTGGGTTTTTCATGATGGGTCAAAGTAAATGCTTATAGGCAGAAAGCGTGTTAAAAACCGTGAAGTGAAAATTAGTTTTTCTTTGAGAGGAAGTTGATAGCACTAAGAATCTGGAACACAAATGGATGGAATCCCAAAGGATGATGGTGGTGGTGTTACTATTTTATTTCAGACAATTAAAGAGAGCCATCAGGTTAATAAAATGATGATGTACCTATTTCTCTTATCAATTTGGTACGAGGTTTTTAATTTTCAGTGATCTGCTGTTATTTCTCATTTTCAGTTCTGGAAGAAGTTAGGCAATCAGCCCTCCAAAGACTTGACGTTTTCCTGTCTTCTCAGATTCCATCTGGAAGTCTAACTGGAAGCCTCATTCTTCTTCCATAAGGACCACTCATGTGAATAAAATGCATGCTTAACCTGAGCCCATGTAATTATTCAGAGGTTGTGCTCCAAATTTGCCATCTCTAGTGCTGCACAACAGCACTTTCAAATCCTACCAAAGGAAGAAAACACTGTTTTTAATGAAAGTGGCTGGTCTTGGCACCAGTGGTTTTCATCTATTGCTTTCACAAGTACACCATGATTGTTGTTGTAGCACCAAGGCCTAAAATAAAATATTTTCCCTGTTAAACAAAAACAATACCAAAGTAACAAAGAGCAGTGATGTTCAGTTCAGCATGTTTCAACATAAAAATGCATAGGTTGAGTTGCTAGGTCACAGGCTCTGTTTTCCCTGGAAGGAGAGAGGTTGGAGTGTTATATGTTATGTTAGAGTTATGGGGGTTTGGGTAAAAATGCTTCACAAAAAAAAAAAAAGAATGCTTGTAACTGTCTTCCCCTTCCCCCAGCTGTTGAATCTGTACTATGCACTCAGATTGGAGAACATATGAATGCCCCTGCTTTTTCTGTCTTTGGAGTAACTTTTAAAAAATTATTTAGATGCTGTAAGTTAGATCTTACATGCAGTAAGCCAAAGAAAAATTAATTTGCTCTGTTTTCAGGTAATTGTTCTGTTCAGTTGCGGCGAGACTGTTGATACCAGTATTTAGAATAATTGGTAGTGGGAGAGAAAGGAACTAAAACACCTAAAGCAAACCAGTGGAGATTATGTTTACATCTTTGGAAGAATAGTGGATTGGAATTATAAAAGAAATGTGAAACTTCATACATAAAAATCCTGGAAGGGAAGCATCTTGGCAAATATAGGAACTTCAGATAGTTTGTACTTTAAATGGGGCCGCACTTAAAAATGGACTGGCCTGGGCCCAAAAGCAAACAGATACTGTAAATGTCCACGAATTTCCTACTGGAATACCATTGTCTAAGGAACAGAAATTTTTTTGTGCATGTGGGTTGAGGAGGAGGGGACAATACAGGGGAGCGGGGAAGGAAGGCAGATACTTTCTATATTGATGCTGGTTATGCAGCAGGATTTGTAGATTAATCCTTTTGCCAATGCCGCAGATTGATGGGTAACCACATGATGAGCCATCTGCCACTTAGCTGTTAAGTTAAATTTAGACTTTGTGCATACATGTTTTTATTTTTTATTTATTCCTTAAAACAATTGTTACAAGTATTATTCAGTTATCTGGATAAAAGAGAGAAAATAACTTTGAAAGTAGTAGTTTTGTATTTTTCTGATATGAGATGTGTAGAAGCTTTAGATTATTAACTTACAGTTTACTATTTATTCCTTTATTTAGATTATAGTAAATAATATGTTTAAAACTGTGTTTTAACTTGAACATGCTACGAGTCCACCTGTGTTGAGGACTTGATAGGTTCTGTCTAATTATTTCTCTCTACGAAGTAAATAAGCTCTACTGAGAGTTAAAGGTGCTGGGAAAGTATGAATGCCACATTTGAGGTGCAGCGCTCTTGTTTAATCCAGAAAGGAAGCCTAATTGTCAGGGTTGGGTGGGTGGTTTTTTTTTTTTCCCCCAAGTATGTTTCTTTGATCTGCTTTGCCATTTTATTGTGAAGGTAAGCTAGGCAAGTTGGAAGGAAACCAAGTGTTGTGCTTAGGACATAGTATCTGCAGCAAGAAGGTGATTTGGAGAAGGGTATCTCTCCTAGGAGAGACTTTGGGGAGTACTGATTCATTTCTGTAATTGTGCCTCAGGAAGAGACCTGAGTACGTGGCTGTCCCACTGCAGTCAGGTGAATGTGTAAGCACAGGGAAAAGCAATAAAGAAGAGAGCAGAGCTGGAAGGAGTGAGGAGGAATTTGTAATTTTTCCAAGTTTTGGACACAGTAATTTAAATGCCTAAATCCAGCAAGGTACAGGAGAGGTGGACTCAAGAGTGCTAAGGTTGGAGGCGAAACTGGAGGTCATAAAAATCTGGAATTAAGAAGGCTTAGCGAGGAAAATGCAGTGGGCTGACAGTCGTGAAAATAAGGAGAAGGAAACTATTCAATTATACTAAAAGAGCTCAGCAAATGGGATGAAGAGGGCTGAAGATGGTGAACACCAGCAGTAAATAGTCTATGAAACCATGCAGCTGATTAAAAAATTGGTGTTTCAAAAAAGCTGAAAGGGAAACAAGTGGTATTTCATTTGTATTGCAAAACTTTGACCCAGAAAGACTACCAGCGATACACCAAAATGTGTGGTGCCCACAGTGGGCCACCTGGTGACAGCAAACCTCATTTATTGGATGTATTGTAACCAGGACATAATTCATGACTGAGATGGAAGAAAGAAAGGAGGGTGAGTAGTAGGAGGTGTCGTGCTCCAAACTCTCTTAAATCTTGGGACTTGTCAGTTTTGTTGCCCCTGCCATTACTTCTAATCAGGAGGTGGGAGTAAACTCATGGTTGCAGCTGTTTAAAGCAATGAAACATTTTATTCAAAGGCCTTCACTGGAAAGCAGAGTGTGAATAGCAGTATTACATTTAACAGACGGGAGCTATTTCCAGTAATCAAGTGCTTCCCAAAATTATTCCATTGTACTGAGGCTGAAAAGAGAAATACTACCCAGAGAAATGGTTTGAAGACTTCTGTGTGAATACTTAATACTGATGGATGCTTTAGAAGATTTAAGTCTTACACATCTACATAACATTTTGTATGAGGTTTTGTGTCATGTCTCAGTCATAAAGTAATAATTTCACGTGTGGGTTTTTTCACTTATTTTGCATCTGAACTATATAAATCCCTCATTGGCTGGGAAAGAAAATTACAAGGGTTATTTTTAATGGCACAAGAAATTTGAAGATAATCTGGAAAAATAAAACTTAAATTCATTTCACAGTTATCTAAATTGAGGGGAAATTGAGTCATAGGAAGCTTTTCTTTCCCTTAAAGGTGAAAAATCAATAAAAATGTTAAGCTGAATTGAAGACTAAGTAATGTAGTATATAGAAACACGGGACTTGGACAGCTTCGGAGGTTAAGCATAAGGGTTGTTCAGAGGCTTTAAGACGCCTCTTTCTTGCAAAGCATTTTCTTCTGAGCAGGGAGCTTTTGAAGGACTTACTGAAATCGCTCTTACACTATTGAGTTGTCATCTGCCAATTTGAGTTTATGGATGTTAACTCTTACTTAAAGTCCTAGGTAAACTTAGGTATTTAGTATTTTTAAACAATGGTGAAATGCTTTGGTAAGCCTTGACTGTGTCTCACAATGACATGCTTTGTGTGGCAGTTCCGTTTGGATAATAAATATTTGTTAAGTATTGTATATACAGAAGACTCATACTTGGTTTGTACAGAGCTTTCCATTTTTCACTCTAACTCCCGTATTCTTCTTCCTCATTATTTTGAACTAAGACCAATGGTATCTTTAAATAGAGACAAATTTGTATTCAATGCACATTAAGTCTTCAGAGGAGATACTCTTCATGTGATTTGTTTATATTAAATTTGCTATACATGTTTCTGTTTTAATACTTGGTTATAATTTAGTATCTTTGCCTTTATTTTGGGTAATTATAATGTTCTTGAATACAATTTACTTTTTCCTGTACTCTAATGTGTGATATACATCATGACTAAAGTATCTAAACATCACTTTAAAGTGGTTAAGTAAGCCACAGTTTGGTCACATCTAATTGAACGTCAAGGAGGCGGACTACATAAGGAAAATACAAATGGCCTCTATTTCAAACAGAACCTATGCTGCTATTTTTTCAAGTGTTTGCATAACTGTTTTCACATTGAATCACACAATAAAGCATCTGTAACTTTGCTTCTTATAATTCCTTCCACTTTTCTCGCTACTCTGAGGTGGTATGCTAATGCTCAGGAATTGCAGAGAGCAGACACATACGGAACTTCATGGGGAGATCTGATGTTAACCACTCAGAACACATTTTGCACACTGAAATCCTGTTCAGTTTAGGGCCCTGACTTGAAACAAAGCCTTCCTTAAAGTGAAAAAAAAAAAAAAGTGAAGGCACTCTCCTCCGGTGAAAGGTAGGACTGAGCTCTCATTTGGTTACATAGCAGCCATACTTGACAAGGGCTATGCATTAACCTTCAGGCAAAGTCGTCAGCAGGATGCAAATGTTGCAGGCTTTTTAACTCTTTCAATTTCTTTTTCGAAGTGCTATGTTTGTAATTAAAACCCTTTCAAGGACAGTAACTCAGTTACTGCTTACAAAGATACAATATACCAAATACCTATCTAGTCACTCTACAGTATAGTATGTCTATAATAAACAAGATATCATGCAGTAATATTTTATTTTTGTATCCTCTTTTTACAATACTTTTGTCATGATGTATAGAGATATATGGACATACATACGCAGAGACTGAGTGAAAGCATTTGCATGCATTGCATGTAAACAAGAGAGAAGGAGCCAGATTTTTTTTTTTTTTAACTTGCCCTGTCTTCCACTTCACAAAATTAAGCCTAATAATCATGGGATTACATTTTTTTCTGAACTTCTTGTTTCTAGTTGTGAACAATTCTTTGGTCACCTGCAGTTGAAGTTTACTGTCAAACTGCTGATACGTGGGATCCATTTTCCATCATCTCCATGTGATGGACTGTACTGGTCATAAGTGCTTTTTGGCTCAGCAAATGTTGTATGCACAGGTGCGTGCATGCATGCTCCAGCGGTTTAACTGGTTTCACATTAACTATGTTGGAAAATCTTTGTCGTAGTTCTCTGAGTAGAATGAGAAAATCCCGAGCAGATCAGCCCCTTTCCTTTAGGTGAGGGTGTTGGGGAAGGCCCTTGGGAAGGTGTACAGGTATGCTTGGTCTTACTTCCAACATGTGGGTACAATACACTAAATGTATTCCCAATCTAGCTTGGCCTCCGATTCGTCTGCTTGTGTTTAACAGTAATTACTATTCTGGGGAGCTGTGTGCAGTGAGGTGTGGTCTTGACTGAATCTGTACATGGATAACGGTCTGTGTAGTGAACCTTGGCAATGCCAGTCACACCCTTGATCACTTGCTGTTTTAAATGCATGGCCCTGAAAGTGACGTAATACTATAATAAATAAACTGATGTCATAAAGACACTTAGTAACATAGTCTTCCATTCAGTACTGGATATGCCTACATACATGTACGCAGATAAAGAAGTAGTCTTCTGTATTTCCATCTCTCTCTTAGTCCATCATCCCATGTAATTATTCCTCTAATATTTTTCATACATGACTCAAAGCAATATAAATAGGAAATAATAATGAACAGTAAACAACGTGGTATCTTTCTTGTGCTCTGTCACAGATAAAGTTCTTTATCGTGCTGTTATGTCCTGCCTTAGGTTAGTGGCTCCTCTGGGTTTCTAAGAAAACAATGAAGAGACTGAAAAATCACTCTTCCGTAAGCTTAGTAAACATCTAGAGAAGTCTGTTAGCAGCCTAATGAAATTGCAGAAAGCAGCAGAGCAACAGGGATCTCCAGTTTCATCAGTGTAATGTGCTGAGGCTGACAGCACAAGAGGACTTCTGCAGGAGATAAATAAGCTGAAATGCCTGATGAGTTGCTTTTAAAATAACCAAACCACAAAAATACGAGGCATGAGCTTATAAAATGCTGGAGAAAAGAACAGGTTGGACAAATTCCCTACTTCTGTGATTTTTCACTTTCTGGTCGTCCCTGCAATCTGACTTCAGTTATACAAAGTTATGGTAGGTAGTTTAGTCTGTGGGTATGCTTAAAAAGTTGACTTAGCCCACCTGCTTCTTCCGGTGTTTGAAACCTCGAATTCTGACTGCTTCATCTTGTGATATCATCTGTTATAGATACTATCACAATGTTGCTATTAATTTTATTAGTAAGTTTACAGTTACACTGTTCAAATTGTATTTGAATAGGCAGTACAGCAGAGGATTCAGTTGATTATTATATAGGCAAAAAATGGTATCTGGTTATGCAGTGTTTTTTCTAACTGGAACTATTTCATAGAGTAGTAATACAGATTATTTTTAAAGCTGTTGGGGTTTTTTTTCTTAAAATATTACAAAGGGGAGCGATTCTTTTTATACTTTGGATGTTTTGGTAAAATAACTTTAACAAACTATTTTATCATCACATACATTGGGTCATTATGTTGGGATCAAGGTACTTCTGAAACTTGCTAATTTGACACCAAAAGATACTCAGAAAGTCAGAAATTAGGAAAGGGAAATTAAGAGACAGTTATGGAGTTCACAGGTGTATAAAAACATCTATGCATAAACACATCTTTGCATAACAAGGAACTCAGAAGTTAGGAAGTACCAATTGTCAGTATGTTTGTTTGTCTTTGCTTTATAAATCTGTCTCATTTTTCCCTTCTGCTTCCCCTTCCTTGCTATCCGTGCTCTTTTTGGCTTTGCTGCTTTTCCAAAATATTTCTAAGGAAAGTGTATCAGCATGCATTTTACTGGTGAGTGTAAATTGCAATTTGATGTAAACTCCTTACATGTTGGAAATGTACAGCACAATTGCATAATGTGTGTTACTTTTCTGCCTTTGTACTTGCAGCACTCTACTATTTATAGTTTCATGGTCAAGTTTAATTAAGTCCTTTCTGTTTGCTTTTCTATATCAGTGGTAGTTGGAAAAGACCAGTCTAACAGTGATCTCTGTGGTGCACCATCAGATTTCAGCTGGCTTATTCTCCAGCTTAGTCACTCATACAGCATTTGAGGAGTTTTTTCTCTTTAGCTTAAATGCTATATCCCATTTAACTCCTCTTTCACCTCTTTTCTTTCATACTGCTATTTTAATTTTCCTATAACAAGTGTTTATGTGCAGCTGAAACATGTTTACAGTGATCAATAGACTTCAGGTGCCTGCTGCTCTTTCTCCTACCAAGTAGTTAGGTGCTATTCCTTCATGTTACAGAGTCGTCAAGTACTTTGCTGCCACTTAGCCTCACTGTGGACTGTGAAAATGCTTTTGTCCACCATGGACAGAAAGCAGGCAGCTCAGCTATCAACTGAGAGATGTGTGTCTGTGTCAGCACTTAAAGTGTAAACTTGTTACTTACCTGGAAAACTGTTTTTCCAAAGCTGTTAAAAACCCAAACACATAAAATAAAAAAAAAAACCTTAATTGTCTGTCCAGGATCCATGTATCCTTCAGTTATAGGTGTCCTGTGATATTCTTATCTTCATGGTGTTTGCCATTTCTTTTCAAAGCTCTCCAGTACTTGGAGGGCTTGCAGCTAAACTTTTGGCATTGTCTCAGCATCTGTGCTAGATAATTAAACATTGCAGGGCAAGGGAAGGAGCACAAAAGAAAAAAAAAAAAAGCACTGTACAGCATTTCCAACTTTCAGAGCCTAAACAAATATGGTATGAGCTTATCAGTCAGTCCTGCATTCATTCCCTATTTGCCTGTACTCTTTGGTTGGCTGCAAAATTAAATACCTAATTTGGGAAAAGGGCCATTACGTTCCCTAGCATGCCCTCTGGGGAGAAAAGAAAAGATGTGCAAGCACATTTAGAGAAACTGTACTTGGCAAGTTACCTTGTTGTAGTGTATCTCAGTTTCTTTATCTGTTGAGATCAATGAAGATTTTTTTTCTTGCAGGCCTAATGCTGGTAGCTAGCACAAAAGCTGCTCTTCCATGGAACAAGTTGTCTTTTGAGCATGATGCATATAAAACACCACCACTTGCCAGTCGCATCTGCTTGGAGTGCTCTATTAACCTATTAACCATGTCTTACCCAACCCTGCTAATGCTCATAATAGCTTATCTTCTCAATGGGCTAAGTGTAATACTTTGTGCTGGTGACTCTGAGCTGTGGTACTGTAAGCATTATACACACAAGAGAGGCTCTCAAGTGCCTTATAAAGTTTACTGTCTTTTGCAAGAACAAAAGCCGCTCTTACCGCTCCCTCTCCTCAACTGGACAGGGGTAGAAAAATACGACGAAAGGCTTGCGGGTCAAGATAAGGACAGGGAAGGATCACTTACCAGTTACTGTCATGGGCAAAACAGACTAGACTCAGGGAAATTAATTTAATTTATTGACAATCAAATCAGAGTAGGATAATAAGAAATAAAAACTAAATCTTAAAAAATATCTTCCCCCTAACCCTGCTTTCTTTCTGGGCTCAACTCCCCTCCCAGTTTCTCTACCTCCTCTCCCTGAGCAGTACAGGGGGACATGGAATGGGGATTGTGGTCAGTTCATCACACATCTATGCCACTCCTTCCTCCTCACTCTCTTCACCTACTCCAGCATGGGGTCCCACCCACCGGGTCACAAGTCCTGCCAGCAAACCTGGTCCAGCGTGGGCTCCTCTCTCCGTGGGTCCACAGGTTCTGCCAGAAGCCTGGTCCAGCATGGGCCTCCCACGGGGTCACAGCCTTCTTCAGGCATCCACTTCCTCCAGCATGGGGTCCTCCATGGGCTGCAGAGTGTGTATCTACTCCAGTGTGGACCTCCATGGGCTGCAGGGGGACAGCCTGCCTCACCACAGCCTTCGCAGTGGGCTGCAGGGGAATCTCTGCTCTGGCACCTAAAGCATCTCCTCCCCATCCTTCTTCACCATCTTCTTGGTATCTGCAAAGTTGTTTCTGTCACACATTCTCACTCCTCTCTTCCAGCTGCTGTTGTGCAGCAGGGTGTTTTTTCCCCTTTTTAAATACCTTATCCCAGAGGTGCTACCATCATCGCTGATGGGCTTGGCCTTGGCCAGCAGCGGCTCCATCTTGGAGCTGGCTGGCACCGGCTCTGTTGGACACAGGGGAAGCTTCAGTCATCTTCTCACAGAAGCCACCCCTGCAATTCCGCCCACTACCAAAACCTTGCCACGCAAATCCAATATATTATTATTATATTATTATTAGCAGAAGCAGCTCAGATGCCCTTCATGACAGGCAGCAGTACATGGGTGGTGGTGGTGACTGATGGAGCTGACTGATGCTGAGATGCTGCTAGGAGAGGAAATCATCTGCTCAATGGGCCTTCCCTGCTGCAGATCTCTAAGGAAAGACAGAGATGTCCCCAGTCTGCTAGTAACTGTTTTATTGGGGAACACAAAGGGCTCTGTGGTCGAGTTGCAGCGCCTTTCACAGGCTAATCTAATGGTATTATGTAAGTCTCTTTCTATTGGACTTGTATAATTTTAAAAAGGAAAGCAGACAAATAATAAAAGCAATTGGATCTTAATATATCACATTTTCTGAGTTAAGTAATGAATACCAGATTTTTAAAATAGAAAAATTAAGTGTGTGTCAGAAACGTACCAAGACATCTTATTACTCTGATGTCAGCATAACGCATTTTCCTGATTCCTGTGCCCTGCTCACATTAAACTTTATCTTTGGAATGCAGTCCTCAGAAGATGGAATGGAGAATTCCCCCATGCTTGCCCTATTGTGGCAATGAATACTAGAAAATTGGTCCCTGGGGGTTACTTGACGATCTCTGTGTCCAGCTTGGACCTCTTTTGGAGGGTTCTTGGGGCAAGTGTTTCACTCCTCGCAGAAGGAGCTAGCTGGGAAGAGTTGGTGCAGAAGGCTGGGAATGGGGAGGAGTACAGGGTGTCTGCCACCCCTAATCACTGTGATAATCCTTCTAGAAAAAATGAAATTACTTTTTTGGTTTTTTCCCTTTGATTCTAAAACATCCGTCTCTGTAGTTAAAACTGTCCACAATTCATGCTAATGAGTAGTTGTTTTGTGATCCTGCTTAGCCAGGACCAATAAAGGGTGGAATATAGGCACTTTATTGGTGATTCCATCCCCTCTCTGCATAACTTTTGCATATATATATATATTGCAAAGGACAGTGTGTGTCATCTTACAATGTAAAAAAGACTGAGAAATGTAATGATTAGGTAATGGGATAAGTACTTGTTCTGAAGCGAGCCTGAAAAATCACTGGATGTGGGGATACCGTGCCAAGTGTCCCAAAAAGAGTGGATTTAGGATAGTAATTAACTGCTGGTTGAGTAAGAATTACAAGATCACAAAAGAAATTACTGATATTAGCAGAAGTATTTGTTCTCACATCAAGCTGTCATCCTGCTTTGCTGTTTAACCTGATTCTGCCACGTGGGAAAAAAAAAGTCAGATACTCTATTAAGTGTGAATTTGTGATTTACTTTAAATCAAACCTGCAAAAGCAAGGGAACTTAAAAAACTAAAGGGCTTTTCTGGCTTTGAAGATGCTGTATGAACGAATGCTGGATCTGAAACTGTAGGATCTGTCAGAGAATATTACTTGGATATAAATGTGTTAGCCCATACAGAGCTGACTTACACAAGCTTGTCACTGCAGTTCTGTGGGTTAAAGCCCAGTAAATACCCTTTGATTTACACCTCTCCTCTGCTTTTAAAACAGGAGTTTAGTGGGAGTTATAAAATAGTGTGCTTAGGAATCCCAGGCATGAAATAGCCCTTTTGATTGCAGCTTAAGTGTGATCTGCATGTGCAGCATCTAATAACAAACAGCTAATTACAGGGTTATGTGCTGAATACCACAACAATAAGAAGGTTATTTGGTGTATAACTGGCACTTACTCTAGATACCTGTTAGTTGATAACTTTCTTGCAGTCTTGAGCAATGTGAAAGATTTCTGTAGCCTGACATCCTAGTAAACCAGGGATGGGACCAATCTGTAAAGTCATGTGGTTTTTAAACAATGTATTTGTCTTCTGATAACATTTTTTATAGAATTGTGGTAGCGCAGGATATCCTTCAAACAGGTGGTTGTAGTTGGAGAAAAAAGTGAAAGACTGAAAAAATAAAGCTACATAGCTCAGAAGAGGAGGAGAGACGAGATCTTCTTGTCCTACCTGTCCCCTTTGTTTCAGCAGGTTAGCCTCACACTGTACTGTAATAGTTGACCTATTGCTAAAATAAGATTAAACAGCCGTAGCCTTGAAGTCATCAGAAGCATGAAGCGGCTTTGGGGAATGGTGTAATTCAAATATGAATAATACTATGGAAAAGTCATCTTTCTTTAGCTTACAGGTCCACAGTTAGTGCGTGTTTTAAAACACTTGCAGAATGTTTTTTATTTAGAAAGAAGCCCAAAATGAGTTACTCTGTTCAGTGAAGAAGCATTAAAGGAAAAATTCTACCATGGGCTAAAGATCAGAAATTCAAATACCAGAATATTTGAAAGTCAATTACATATAGTTTGCTGGTGGAACATAGATAACTCTTAATCCCAGTCTACTTTTACAATTAAGTCTTGGATCTCAAAATGTATTGTATGTCTGCATACTTCAGACTTACTTTTAAGTCTCAGCCTCTCCAGAGCTGATGTTAGCAGTAATTCTGTTTTTCAGTCTTTTAGGTTTTGTTGTTGTTGTTGGGTTTGTTTTGTTTCCATTGTGGGCTTTTTTTGTTTGTTTATTTCAAAGGAAGCAGTAGCTGTTGCCAGACTTACAATGTAAGCATCAATAAGAAAATGGTTAGCCACGTAGCATTCAAACCTATGGATGAATCATAAGCAGTAATATTTTTCTTCCTCTATCAGGCAGTTTAGGCTTCTAGCCTGAAAGCCAGCCAGGTGGCCAAAAAGCAAGCAATGGCTTTTTACTTCCTTCTGGTCTGTGAGCTTGAGTAGCTGTTCAGAGTTGTGGTGATGCCTACATCTGTCTGCTGCCTGACTTCACAGTTTCTCTGGAACTGTGAACTTTCTGGAAAGCTGTTTGCTTTTTAAATAAATCTGAATACCTCTGTGAAGATGTGCATGTTGTAGGGGAGAGAGGGAGAGAATCGCCACTTTTAACCCCCCTGCCCCCATAAGCAAGGGCCAAAAAACTCTGTTTGCATTTCTGTGCAGCAGTGCAAATACCTAAGTGCATGCTCCACTGTGGAAGGCTGTCCCACTGCGCAGAATTGCTTAGGCTTTGGACATTGCACCCAGAGCCACTGTTGCAGGAAGAGTCGTTGTGGAGTTGAACTGAACCTAGCAGGGAGGGTTGATGTACTTTAGGGTATGTTGTCTAGCCCTCTGCTGCCAGTTTAAGGTATCACAGATCTTCCAGAGGTCCCATGCCTTATCTGCCAGTCCCATATGAATGTCTTAGGTGTCCAAGAGCATCTTAGATAGCGCTAGCTGACCAAGTTTAGGCAAGTGAAGCAGGTCTTCCAGCCTACATGTAATGGGGAAGAGGATATGGTGAGGTCTAAAGCACTGCTTTGTCTGCTGCAGTTTGTAATAACATGTTGGGCTCTCTCTGGTGAGCCTGACCTTTGATAACCTTTGCCAGATTCACCAGACAGGGCCCAACACATTATTACAAACCGCAGCAGAGAGAGCAGTGCTTTGGATTGAAATTTTTTTCATGCACATAAAGTTGTCTCACAAGCTCATGAACTGACTTCATGAAAAAATAATAAAACTTGAATGCTGATCATAACATTGAAATAAAACTAAACCTCACAACTTAAAAGACTGTTGACTACTTCTCTTAGAGTTTATTTCTCTCACGGCTTGTGGCTGCATTCAAAGGCTTCCCATCTGGTGGCGGCTACTCTGGAGTCCCTTTCTAGGAGTTCATAGGAGAGGATCCCCCTCTGCCCTACCTTCTGCAGGTGACAGTCATTTAGCCTTGCCCAACTGTGTGTCCCAGTTCAAGACAATTTGTCACTCAGGATTCTGTATGGGGACAGCATAGTAACGGTGGCAGTGGTGACCCAGCAGCATAGTGTTCTCTTCTGATCAGCCCTCTAAATTAAAAAAATGTGAGTGTGACTTTCCCTTACAGCATTTTATTATCTTCATTTATTGCATAACACTGTTGCTGATCAGTTATCATCTTCTGTTTTCTATCTGTCATGCATTCTGTAATTGCTTAATTACTTAGTCGGCGTATTTGGCACATGTTCATTCTCCAGTAAGAAAGTACTGTTGTGCATTGAGTTCATGTATGAGATGTGTAGCTTTTGAGTGATTCCCACTTGGCACATTGTTGTTATGCGATGCCCTTTTTGCGGGTGATGCATCTTCCTAGAGATCTCTGTCAGTTGTAATTAATTAACCACTATTACAGGTTAGCTCCTCTTCCAGGTACTGGGTGTATCTTAGCTTTGATTTAACTGCTATTCTATATCTACTTCAGGGGACACCAATTCTTCAGTTAACAGGGTAGGCTAACTTCAGAAAATTTTCTCATTGGTATCATTCTGGAAATCTATGAATCCTTCGTACAGTGAAATACCAAGAACAGAATTGTTAGAGAACCCTTAGCAAGAGATTAAGAAAACTTGAAAGGAAAACTCGGCAGTATTAGAAATCCTGTTCTTGCTTTAACTCAGCATTAGATTTCCTGGAGATTTCTGATCTGAATCAGTGTGTACATACATGTAGCAGCAACAGGCTTATACATCTATGATAACGTGCTGGAGTCAGCAGCTTCCTGGAGTTTCTTCTGGTTTGTAACACAATCACAGGTTTTTGTTCCTCAGTACGGCAGTACTTTTCTCACCTTCAAACTCTTCCTACTTAACAAGATGATAGAATAACTCTAATTCTTGATATTGCTGTATTCAGTCAGTGCTTTTAAAACTAAAACCCAAAAGAGTGTCCTGAAACCCAGTATTGTTTTAAAAACTTCTAAAAAAACAAGCTTGAGGATAGAATAAAGTGAATATTGACAAATCATACAGATTGGAAGAAACTAATGACTGTCTTTTTTGTAGAAGGAAAAAATGATCCGCAGCATGCATGTGAAAAGAGAAATCCAGAAACTGTTACTTTTCCCCAGTAATCCCTGATACACGTATTTGTCAAAAATCCAATGGTCTACACAAGTGTTATCTTTTACTTACGGATATGCTGAAATGTGTGGGTACATGTTTATGTATGTTTGTGTGATGTAGAAGCAGTATCTTAACTTACCTTTTCTGCCTCCTCTAGGATTTTTTTCAAGTATTATTCTAGATTGCATAAAAAGCAGTAATGTACTTTAGTTGAGTTGGTAATTCGGAGGTACAGCTGTTTTCCCCCACAGTAGTAAATAGAGGCTACACTTAACTTCCTTGAACTAAATACTCATCTTCATTCTTTCCCCCCCCCCCCCCCCTTTTTTTTTTTTGTTATTGTTTTGTTTAGTGGGCAGTTTGCTGTAGTGAAAAAATGCCGTGAGAAAAGCACTGGTCAGCAGTTTGCAGCAAAATTCATCAAGAAACGGAGAACAAAATCCAGCCGGCGCGGAGTGAGCCGGGAAGATATCGAGAGAGAAGTTGGCATACTAAAAGAGATTCAACATCCTAATGTGATCACGCTGCATGATGTTTATGAGAACAAAACAGATGTCATTCTTATTCTGGAACTGTAAGTATTTCTAGAGACCTGGGGAGGAGTAACAGAATATTTGTTTGCTTGTTTGTTTTTTTTAAAAAAAAAAGATACTTTCTCTGAGAATCACAGAAATTTAACAAATGTTCCTTACCACCCCAAAAGAAGATAGATAGTAGCCTGAGAATTCATTATTTTTAAGTCAGAGTTGTAGCTTCTTGGCTTCTACACATATTTTTCACTGTAAATGCACTATAAAGGTTAAAAAAAAAATCCTGCATCTTTAGGAATCTTTTCTGCTTGTTACTTTAATCATTGTTTATGTTATGAATCCAGAAGAATAACCTGGAGCTAAATAAACTGATCTGGAGATAAGAGCAGAGGGAAATAGAGATTCTAAATTGAGGTTAGTTTAGCAAATTTTACTGTGTTTTATGTTGGTATAAAGTAAAGTAGCATCGCTGAATGCTTTTTCTCTTTTTAACCCACATAACAGAGAATAGAATTTTCCCAGTTCTGTCCTGTTGAAATGTAAACTGAACTTTCATATCCTTGTTTTAGTTCCTATTTTTCATCCAAGGTTATTGCTAATGGATTGAGGTAAATATGTCAGCAGAGAACACTTCTGCATTGTTTCAAGTCTGGCTTCAGGTTCCTCAAAAATTGCAAGTTTAGAAGTTAAGCACTACTCACCCGTGACAGTTTGGCAGTGTCTGCTGGTGGGACATGCATGTCTTTACATTGTTTGCATGCCTGAGACTGTAGTATTGCCATATTTGCTCTGTATCAGTTAAATGTGCTTTAGAGTAAGTATTCCGTGCGAGCCGATGATTTGATACCAGAATCTTGGGCAGCACTTGTGTCTTTTCCTTGGCTGTTCATGTGATTTTTCTTATATAGGTTATGTCTCCCTGTTTATTAGCTTTGGTAAATGATATTTCCACTTACTTTATAAGTATACTTCAGTGTTGCACGCTTTCAGTAACACATGTATAGATTTGCAGTATGGGTTTAAAAAGAAAACTGCAAAGTAGCTTGTGGAGTTTCATCTTTTCTGTGGTATATACGTGCATGATAGTGCTTTGTTATATTAGAACATACTTAGGCACTTCTAGTCCAGCATGTGATTGTTTACTGTGATACTTGTTGTACTCTCCATTGGTTTTTTAGCTCCATAAGTATACACTTGCATTAGTTTGTCAACTTAGGATAATTTAAGCAAGTATTATTTTAAAAAAGCTAAATTTTCATCCTGTGTGAAGTAAAACTTCCTTATATTCCTGTCAGAGTATCTACCACTCCTGTTTTTTGTTCAAAACTCTTCAAATGTGTTGTGAATACACCGCAAAATTAGTACAATGCTTCTTCCTCTCCCCACTTCATACTAGCTTTCACATTCTTCCTGTCTATAACCTTACTGTCAGTGTATCGCTGCTTCTGCAGTGCTTTCTTTCTGCTCTGTAATCTGTCTGGATGAAATCAGGCCAATGTCTGGATGGGAAAGCTCTGAGGAAGACTCAGTAATCATGGCCAGCGCCAGGACAAATGAGGCGACTCCCCCCACCCGCCCCCCGCTTCCTACATAAGATAGCTCTTTTGGCAGCAAGGTTGCTGTGTGTGTCTGTGTGTACCTGCTAATGTTTATTGAATGGAAGCAGATATCGGTTCTCACAACATGTGTTATTATTTCGTAAGCTTGATAGTGTGAAGCTCGGCAAACCATTTGCATTGCAATTTAGTTAATTGTTTTGCCTAGTTAAAAATCCCCATATAGTTTCAGTTGGAGACTGTTTTTTTCACTTTCCCGAACTTCTATGTGAGTCTTTCAAGTTGAAGAAGTGCAATTTGGGGTATCACGTTTATTTAGTTACAGGGTCAAAGAGGAAAAGGTGACACATTAGTGATCCCTTTGTAAACTGAATATACTAATTGCTGTAAAGTTTTGTAATTCTCAAAATCACTAAGTAAAGCTATTGAAAAGGCAAAAGATTGTCATTGTAATTGCATGCTTAGACACTTAAATATGTAATCCCTTTCTTTGAAGATTCTAATATTCACATTTTGCCTAGGGACCTACCCCCCCCCCCAACATTCTTTCCTCTTACAGAAAATTTCAAACAAAACAAAAATAAAGCTGAAAGCTCATTAAATAACCTGTTTTGCTGTCCTCAGAATCCATCCTAGGTGGCCATTTTCCCTTCTGATTAGAACATAGCATTGTTCCTGGGACTTTTGTTCCTTTATGACTATAAGGTGAGACAGTATACCACAAGCAGACAGGTTTTTGTTTAACTTATATTTTCTAAATTGAGAGAGAAACTAAAAATCAACATTCCAGCTATGTATGGGAAGTTCACAAGGGAAAAAAAAAAAGCCTAGAAGAAACACTGATTTCTTATGAGTAAGCAAGTGTCATAGTGTGAGCAGTGATGGGGAAAAGTATCTCTGGTTTCTGTTCTTGGTAGAAGCGGCAGCTTACAGACATCAAGCCACAGCAGCTGCCCTTTTGGTGGCTCCCAGTAGATGTTAATGTGCACAGTCTCACGGCAACGGTGTCTGTTGCGTGTTCACTATTGACTTTTATCCCCTGGTTCACCAAGAGGTTTGGAGTATTGCATGCAGCCTCCTAAACGTTTTTCTGCGTTATCAAGCATCTGTTTCTGAGAGGTGAATGACTGACTGTAGAAGTTTTCCCTTCATTCCTTCGCAGCAAATGTTATGTCAGCCAGCAAAGTATTCAAGGTGGTGATTTGTATGCAGAAATGTGTGGACAGTTCATTAATCATTGCTGTGGGAAGGTGCTCACAACACTGAATGCAAAACAGAGCTGCATATCAAAAACTTTATCTACATAGGTGCTTGGAGGATTTTCTCTCAAGTACCTTACATCAGGAAACTGACTACAAAAAAAAATTACAATACATCTAATTCCTGAAACTTTTAAAAAGATTCAGCAGTCACACATAAGCATGAGATATCCTTGAAAAACCTTACTTTATTACAGTCCTTTGGTATATTTAGAGAAATTGGGCATTTTTTTGTATTTGTAGGTCTTACTTAGTGGCAAGTGTCTCCTTAATTTGGAAATAACCTTTGAAATTCCCACTCTGTGGATTCTTTCATCATCTTGCAAGGAATGCTGTGCATATTATGTATCAACTGGCAGACACTGTCGCTTCATCATCTAACTGTAATAGTTTTTTCTCCTATCACACAAATAATTGAATTAGTCAGAATTTTATAGTACTTTTTTCTATCCAGCTGTAGCAACTAGTGTCTGTTATATGTTAGCAATACTAAGCTATTTCCAGTGGGTTCTGCTGAAGCCATCATTTTGTCAGACTTCACAGACTAGAAAACACAGATGCGTGTGTTGCAGAGTGATAATTATTTTCTTTCCTCAAGCATGTTTTGCACCTGCTTGGTTCCCCTTTCACTGGCCTATTGGTAACCTTAGATGCATAATCTCTGTCTCTTCTATTTTGTTTTTCCTTCCACTTTATTATGTCTTCATTTAGACTGCAGACCTACAAAATATACTCAGTATGTGGTGCTTTGTAGAGCCTTGGTTATGGTTTTTGGGTGCAACTACAAAGAGTAAGTACCCTTATCCTGAATTATATAGCAGTTCCTTAGAACGCTCAAAAGTAATGCAGATGGTCTTGCCTTTTAAAATAGCTTGCTAGCAATAGCTGACTGTATTCACTAGGAAGCTATGGATGGTGTTACGTATCCATACTTTCCTCTGCAAAAAAACATACCTTCATTTCTGAATTAGAAATCTTTATTTAAGACCGTTAGCTCTTGTAGCATAGTTCTGAGTGATGAAAATCTGTTTCTAAAATTCAAAAAAGGAGAATAAAAAAGCTTTGAAAGTCTTAGCTCAGAAAGAGACGAATGACATTAACTTAAAAGTGATTGTGTATTAAATACTAGGTTTTATGCTTTTTTAAAAAGGGGAGTTCCTGTATACCTTCTTTAAAATTTAGTCCTGTGCATCCCAGTGTCTGAGAGCGAGTTGCCACCTTATTGGTACCTTCATAATATTAACTAAAACAGAACAGAGCAATGAGAGGATAGATCCGTGTATAAAAATTCTGATGATGTCATGAGTTGCTCATTGAAGAGTAAATACGAGCAAATAACAATGAACTCTTTAAATTCCTCTTCTATCTTATTAGGGAGTTAATTTAACTTGTTACATTTATAATAGCTTGGCTTCCAGAGAAGCTTGAAGTTTGCACAGAGCTTCTTTACTTTTTAGTTGTCTTTTGATAGAAATAGCTCGGAAGTTTTTGTTAACTTTACGTGTAAGTCATAAGAAAGTTGTTCTTAAGTGGCCTTGTACCGAATTTTAAGAGGAAGGTTGAATCTTTGGTGCTTACTGGGATGTAACAGCAGGTGAGCAAACTCTGCACTGCTAATTTGTACATGTTGCATCACCTTTTGACTTCAAAAACCTGAACTGTAGACCTGCAAAGAGATGCACAGAGGATGTGTAGACAGGTAAGAACTGAAGGCCTGACACGGCTGAAAAGAAAGGAAAGCCAGTGTGACTCTACAACACACTGAGCCCATCTCAGGGGGAAAGCACTTGGCTTCTGGGCTATGCAGTCCCTGAGCAAAATGCATGCTGATCTTGTATGCTAAACCTCAGTGCTCTTCATACATTAAATTTGAGTGTCTGAGGCAGGATCACAATGCTAAGGCACTCCGCTGGGCCAAAGTATTGGTAACCATGTGCATTTTCCAGAGTCTGGGCACTTAGGGAACTTCAGTGATGAAAGCCTAAATAACAGCCATGTTTGGGTGCAGGAAAGATTCACAGGAGTGTTCAGGTCTCCCTCTTAGTGAGACTTAACTGCTTAAATCTTAGTCCTGGTTTTGGTGCCACCTTCTGTTCTTCCGGCTGGTGATTCTAAGGCCAGTGCTGCTTGTTCAATATAATTGAAGAATTTAGGCACACTAAAGAGAGGATTTTGTGACAACTGGTGTCTCTAATAGAAGCTGGACAAATTAAAATGACAAGGCGTAGTGATGCAGTAACATGACTTGATTTTTCTGGTATCTAGATAAAGAAAAAACTAAGTGCAATGTTGTTTAGCGTCTAGGTAATGTAATGAGCTAGTAGCCCTGTTCTGCTCATTCAAAATATTTGGTACACTTTGTACTTCTGAGGAGTGGGTTGGTAACTGCACAATTCATAAAGGCTGTGAAATGAAGTGGATGTAAAACCCCTTAACCTTAAATAAAACAGAAGTAGCAATATATCAGTCTAGTTGTGGGCTGATAACTACTGTTTCGAAATAACGCAAGGAGCCATACAAGAGACATTTGACCACAGAATCCATAGTGAAACCATTTCTTTTGAAAGTTGACAGAAAAACATTTTTGCATTAGAGAAGAATTCAGATAATTTATCATATTGAATCTGCTTTAAAAAGTGGAATAAATTGGTTCTGGAATTCTTCCTTAATTTTTGTTGTTTTGAAAACTAAGTGAAGTAAATTAAAGTAAGTTTCAACTTACTAGGTCAAGTTTCTTCAAACAAGGAGTTTGGGCTTAGGTTTTGGGCATTGTTTGTGGTTTTTTAACTTCATCAGAAATCCTTAGATAATCATTAATTATCATTTAGATGCTATTACATTATGAGCAACGTGATCAACAGGGCATGTGACTGAGTCATTACGAGGTGACCACGCTGACTTTGAAGGTTAATTCGTTCTAAGTTCCCTGCATAGGTTCCCATAATGACTTCCTCTGAGATCTAGTGATCAGTTCTGTTTCATAGTTGAGGAAGCCTGGCAACTTGCAAAAGCACTCTCCAGAAATCCTTTTTCCGCCAGTGTGATGCATTTGCTTTCCCAGAGGGAGATATGTGGGTTGTAAACACACTTGTCAGTCATCCTTTGGGAAGGCTGGGAAGTGCTTTTACCATTATTCCATTTTATAAGAAAGGATGCAGTTGACCCAAAGCTTTATTTTACTTGTATGAATTCGAGAAGGCTAGCACGTCTACCTACAAATACCAGGGAAGCAACACGTACCAGCTTTGCTCTTAGTGAAAATGTTTATACAAAATATTTCTAAAAACACGTGTTCTCCTACTTGAGAACAATATAAAATGTAGTTGTAACAGTGAAAATAGATTTACTCAGCCCTTATGGCTTTCTATGTTATAACACAGTTAATAATATAATGTGCCCTTTAGGATTAAGATGTGACCTCCATCAATCACAAATTCTTATTTTATTGAGCAAAATATTTGAACAACCTATTATGACTGCAAAATATGACAGTAACTTAGTTTAAAGGTAAACAGAAAGGTTTTATACAGGAATATTAAAGAATTAATGCTTTAAAGAAAACAGTATGTGAAGGTGAATCACAGAGTCACTGGGGTTGGAAGGGACCTCTGGAGATCATGTAGTCCAACTCCCCTGCCAGAGCAGGTTCACCTACAGCAGGTTGCACAGGATGGGGTCCAGGCAGTTTTTGAATGCCTCCAGAGTCGGAGACTCCACCACCTCTCTGGGCAGCCTGTTCCAGTGCTCTGCCACCCTCAAAGGAAAGAAGTTCCTCCTCATGTTTAGATAGAACTTCCTATGTTCAAGTTTGTGCC
>VYXH01008613.1:8903-28403 GCA_013397275.1 Burhinus bistriatus
GGTGGGTGGGGAGCCGCCCCCTCCCAGGGCGCCTGGACGCTGGGGACGGGATTACTCGGACCCCCGCGCTGCCGAAAGTGGGACGCCTTCCCTGGGTAATCCTCTGGCGGATGCTGTCCCCTCGCGATCGCGGGCTTCGCGGGGGGAGAGGCGAGCTGCCGTGCATCCGCGCTGCCGCCGCCGCACGGCTCGCTGGAGGGGCCGGGGGAAGGTGCCGCAGGGAAAACCCGGTTCTCGGTTTCGTCTCCGGTTCTTACTGGCGGACGTCTGGATTTTGGCAGCGCGTGGAAAAACGTACCCGTAGGGTGTTGTTACAGCGCGTCGTTTCAGCACCGCTGTTGCGGCGCGGGTTGTCGTTCGGAGCAGCCTGCACGCCCAGAGGCAGTCTCGCTCCGTCTCGTTTACTTGTTTGCGTTTTGGGTGTATTTAATGGTGATCGGCTAAAAAGGGATTTTTTTTTTTTTCATTGCACCTTCTTGCAGTAAAAGCAATAGTGTTTCACTTTGTTTTGCCCTTGCAAAATGCTAATTATGCTTCTTTTCTGTATCACTTCCGTAAATGGCAGTAATTCAGACTGACTGTAGTAACACCTGCTGGTGAGAACAGAAATACCACTTGCGGACATTGCCACTGCTGAGCTCTGCTAAAAGTCACCTGAAGGGGCTGAGCGTGCCCGTGATGCTGTGCCTGGTCTGCAGACTGAGTGAGGGGCTCTTTAGGAATTCCATCTGCTCTATGAAGTGCTATTTAATTCTGCTTATAAAACCTACCGGAGATTATCTATGCAGTTAATCAACTATGCTCCATTTAGTAATGAAAGTAAACTATGACCTGCGAGCTAAGAATGTTTTCAATGGTTATTATATTAAAGCACATAAAAATATTTAAAGGGTTCTTTAAGGTTTTAAAAATAAGTCATTATGTAATTACTGGTGTGTACAACAGGCGAAAAATTGCCTAGAAATGCAGCCACCTGTGCAGAGGTGGCTGTATCAAAGGAGGTGTTAACAAATATACTTTACTTAGTATCGGTCTTTTGTATAAAATTACTTGTAAACTAGTAAAAATAATGAACACAGGACTTGAAGTTGCATAAAAGCAGGAGAAAGCTTTCTGAAATAACCTGAAGTTATAAAAATTGTCCATTTTTCTCTTCTACCATTAGTAACTTTTAAATGTCTTTCATGCACTGCAAATATTGTACAAATCCCTATGAAAGGATGATCTTTGGCCCATGTTGTATGAATAATAATAATCAACCAAAATGTCTTTAGTAAGAACTCTCCTTAATATTGCAGGAGCCTGTTGGTAGTATGGAGCTTTTGGTTGTTTGCTGCCTCTGAATGTGTATTATCAGCATCAGTTGCTTAGTTTTTGTATTTGTGTTTATTGACACATTGCATCAAAGTATACCTTATCCATTCCTAAGTTTTGCAAAAAGGAAAAATAAGAAGCTAAGCAGAACACTTCTGTCCTTGTCCATGTTTGTGTTATCTACAATGCTATTCTAAACCAATAAGAGATTTCCAGTTTTACTTCTGACAGACGCCAAAAAGTAATGCAACCTCAACACAGCTGCGTGATAATGCAGGAACTTACTTAATTTCATAGAATCTTAAATCAAGTAGCTTAAACACCTTGTGTAAAAGAAATCCCACATTATTAAAGTTATGGAACAAAGAACTAGTGCCTTTTTGAGCATGTCTTTCTGGTACAGTCTTAAGTACATGTTCACATACTGTCTTTTTTCTGCTGCCTTATTCAGTGCATGGGATGGATGGAGCTCACTTAACAATTCAGTATATTTCATTGATCACTATGTGAGCCCATGATGAACTCCACATTACTCAACTCTGCTTTGAAGACAGAACTGATAACATCTGCATGGGCTTTGCTAGGATGCTTATCATTACGTGATCAGAATGCCTCACAAATAATTATTAGTTTATCAAACACTACCTAAGATGAGACAAGACTTTTACAGATGGTGAACAGAGGCACAAAGGGGGTTAGGTGAAAAGTATTCACTCATTTTTGGTGTCCAATTTGAAATTTCTACAATACTTGTAGATATATTTGCTAAAGTTACAACTGCCACTGCTTTTTGTAAGAGTCATCATCTGTAGAGTAGATGGGAAAAAGAAGAATTCACAGTTAATTACAAACTATGGAAATTTTGGGTTAAATGGTGTGCATGACAATAAGAGGAATGGGGGAAACTACGAGAGGAAGGACTTTAATCGTTAACGCCTTTGTGGCATATTACAGAGTCCCTGTCCCTTTTTTTTTTTCTGCAAGCCTTGCCTCATTCACTACACATACTCCTATTCTTCAATAGGTAAGACAGGAGTCTTACCTGCATTAGGTTCTGTATCATCTTCTGTGCATGTTCATCCTGTGCACTGAATGAGGCAAGGTAACTTTGAAGACGCAGTACACGTTTATTTAAATATTGTATAAAAGTGTACATGCTCATGGTTGCCCAGACAACCGAGTTTGTAATTTTATAACTTTTGAGTGGTTGATTTAGTAACCTTAATAATACTCTTTCATGTTATTTGTAGGATAAAATGTGCATACGTGTCACATATACTTTCTTAAAACCTAGAAAATTAAACCTAAGGGAATTAAAAATAGAAAAAGTAAATGCAGAAATTTTTCAACCCTCAAAGTAAATTTCTTCTTCTGTTACTGTACTGGACCCACAATGGTTATCAATAGGTTTGGAAAAGTTGAATCCTTTGCAAAAACTCTTGAACTTTTAGCATTATGAGTGATAGCATTATGAGAGTGCAGTCCTGTTTATAAATACCAGTGATAAAGCAGAATGGCATACTTTGTAATGCATTTACACAGGTACTTCTAATAGTGCAAAAGTGGTGAAAGACTGGAGTCCTTTCTATTCTAGGCTTTAGAGAGAATGTATCAGGGTGGATGAGGGCTCTTTTGCCAATCTTCTGCAAGCACAGTCCTTTTCACTTCATCCTTTATACAGGTATCCTAATGGCAGTTTCCTTATCCTTCTGTAGTCGGTCTCAGTCTTCATTTTTAAGTATTCCTGGTCTTGACTATTCCAAATTTGTCTTTGGTTTCTTCTCTCAGCCAGTCCTGTCTCTCCTTGCTTTTTGCCTGTTAGCATTGCTTCCATTTACTTTTCTTTATTCCCCAGAGCTTCCTCTTCTTGATTTGCTACATCAGTCTAGTCTAGTCTCCTTCTCTTCTCAGTTTCCAGTCACTTTTTCTGTGCTTTTACCAGACACTGGCCTCAATTTTTATTGCTCTTTGTAGACCATAGTGTGGCTTTTGTTTGTCTGCACTGAAACAACACAGTAGTTTCTTCTTAGAAGTTGGTTAGGTTTTGGTACATTTTTAGAGATACAGGAAAAAGTGTAACATTAACTCAAAGCTTGCCTATGTCGATGGCTTCAAACTATAGTCACTAACATTTTTTTAAGTAAAAGACACTTTTGCTGAAAGGAAGAAGAAAAATATTGATGTGTTTTTCCTCCATTGTTCCTTTTAAAAATTGAACTCTTGAACAAATATTTCAATGAGGCATGTAAGTATGTGTTTCTGTATATGCATTGGCAGAAAGCAAGGACAGACAGGACACTTACTTTGCCAAAGTTTTAAGTAGTATAAACGTTAGAAATGCTGAGCAACTTAAATAGTCCTAATTATGAAGAGACATCAGCAATTCTGACTGGAGCATATACTGTATTTTTGCTTAACTCTGCTAAGTTTTGGGGGTTTCTGGGCTGGCAAATAAAATAATTTGCATTTGATTTGGGTTTATACTTACTTTTTAAATTCTATGTTAAGATTTTGTTACAGCTACTTCAGAGAAATATTAACAAAAAGAAGATGTAAGCCTCTCACCAAATTGAGATCTGAATAAAACTGTGACTGGTGGAGTTACCGCTGCACCATAGTATTTTGTTTACATAAGGTAGTCCTTTTGATATCATAAAAGTACTACTTGCAATAACTTCGTAGCTCTTGTGTCTGAAATGGGGGCCATAGGCGAGTTATGGTTTGCACCACCGACTGAATATTAATGTGAGACAATTGTTTGGGTCCTGAATGGGATGCACCCGCGAGTACTGAGGGAGCTGGCAGAAGTCATTGTTGGGCTGCTCTCCATCATCTTTGAAAGGTCCTGGAGAACAGGCAAGGTGCCTGAGGACTGGAGGAAAGCCAATGTCGTGCCAGTCTTCAAAAAGGGCAAGAAGGAAGACCCAGGAAACTACAGGCCAGTCAGCCTCCCCTCCATCCCTGGAAAGATGATGGAACAGCTCGTTCTGGGCATCGTCTCCAAGCATCTGGAGGAAAAGAAGGTTATCAGAAGTAGCCAACATGGATTCACTAAGGGGAGGTCATGTCTGACTAATCTGATAGCCTTCTACGGTGGCGTGACTGGACAGGTAGATGAGGGGAGGGCAGTGGATATTGTATATACCTTGACTTCAGCAAGGCTTTTGACACTGCCTCCCACAGCATCCTCATAGGCAAGCTTAGGAAGTGTGGGTTGGATGAATGGACGGTGGGGTGGATTGAAAACTGGCTGGCAGACAGAGCTCAGAGGGTTGTGATTAGTGGCACAGAATCTAGTTGGAGGACTGTGACAAGTGGTGTTCCCCAGGGGTCAGTACTGGGTCCAGTCCTGTTCAACATGCTCATCAATGACCTGGATGAAGGGGTAGAGGGTACCATGAGCAAGTTTGCTGATGACACAAAACTGGGAGGGGTGGCTGACACACCGGGAGGCTGTGCTGCCATTTAGCGTGACCTGGACAGGCTGGAGAGTTGGGCAGAGAGAAACCTAGTGAAGTTCAACAAGGGCAAGTGTAAGGTCCTGCACTTGGGGAGGAATAACCCCGTGCACCTGTACAGGTTAGGGGCTGACCTGCTGGAAAGCAGCTCTGTGGAAAGGGACCTGGGAGTCCTGGTGGACAACAGGATGACCATGAGCCAGCAATGTGCCCTTGTGGCCAAGAAGGCCAATGGCATCCTGGGGTGCATCAAGAGGTGTGTGGCAAGCAGGTTGCGGGAGGTTATCCTCCCCCTCTACTCTCCCCTGGTGAGGCTGCACCTGGAGTACTGTGTCCAGTTCTGAGCTCCCCAGTTCAAGAAGGACAGGGAACTGCTGGAGAGGGTACAGCAGAGGGCTACAAAGATGATTAGGGGGCTGGAACATATTTCTTATGAGGCAAGGCTAAAGGACTTGGGTCTTTTTAGTCTGGAGAAGAGAAGACTGAAAGGGGATCTTATCAATGCTTACAAATACTTAAAGGAAGGGTGCCGGGAGGATGGCACCAGTCTTTTTGCAGTGGTGCCCAGTGATAGGACAAGAGGTAATGGGCACAAACTTGAACATAGGAAGTTCCATCTAAACATGAGGAGGAACTCCTTTCCTTGGAGGGTGGCAGAGCACTGGAAGAGGCTGCCCAGAGAGGTGGTGGAGTCTCCGACTCTGGGGAACATTCAAAACCCGCCTGGACACCATCCTGTGCAACCTGCTGTAGGTGTCCCTGCTCTGGCAGGAGGGTTGGACTAGGTGATCTCCAGAGGTCCCTTCCAACCCTTGTGATTCTGTGATACTGTGTAAAAACATTTTCATATCTGTGGAATCTTCTTAAAAGATCATATGAGCAGTGCAGTGTTGAAATGAAGAAATATAACTATACGTATTTGACCAGTTCTTTGCTTGTATTTATGTAATGCTTTTATAATTGACACATAGTGGTCAGATTATGTATTGTTCCCATGCAAAGGAGTTAGCTTGTAGCATAAAGATCATGATTTAGTCATGAGATGGGTGTTCTTTTTATAGCCTTACTGGAAACATCCTGCTTTACCATAGACAATTCCATTTCTCCAGTTTAGCAAAATAGTTGAACACAAGTGTAACTGTAAATTGCTGTTGATTCCTGGTCAAGGCAGTACTCAAAGTTGTTAGGCATGTACTTGAGTTTACTGCTGTATTAGTTTCTGTATGAAATTGTTTTTCCTATCCATAAAATTTGAGTAATGCACCTCATCTTAACAACGGCTAAATTTAATTTTTTTGTAAAAATCAAGGAAAGGTGTTGATACATTCAGTCAAGCATTGGAACAGAGAAGTTGTGCAGTTTCCCTCCTTGGAAGTTTTCAAGAGTCAAATGGATAAAGCCCTCAGCGACCTGATCTGATGTCTTAGCTGACCCTGCTTTGAGCAGGAGGTTGAGCTAGAAACCTCCTGATGTCCCTTACAACATGAATTATCCTATGATGTTATCCTGTCATTCTCTATAAGGGGGAAACATCAATATACAGTCTGAACAGTACTTTCTGAAAGGGGAGGGATAGCTGTACCAACAGGCAAAATGTTTCATGTCTGAATGAAATAGAAATATTTAATGTTACTGACTGAATTCCCTTTTTAGTTTTTATTGGTAGTTGTATTTAAATGTACTGCGAGATTTGCTGTGTACATTAGGTAGGCTTGGTGTTGTATTATAGGGCTGTTTTATGGGAGATAGTAACAGGATTCAGTAGCTTAGTCAGTTAACATACTTATGTTGTAACGAGTTGTAGTACTTAAGTAATGATGTGTCTTCAGTTTCATCAGAGGAAAGGATCCCTTTTATTAATACAGCTGTTTTAAATTACAAAACTTATATTTTTCAACCAAGATCTCACACACTTAATCTGAATGTAAATATTTAAAATAAACACTGGATATAGGTACGTGGAACAGGCTGTTAATCTGTTAATGTTCTCTCAACATTGTACCTAGTTATGGTTCTAATCTTTCTAGGAATGATCAGTGCTTGCTGAATGAGGGAGATAGCTTGATGCCCTGTCTCAAGCAGAGGGGTGGGACAACAGAAGAGTGACTGGTTCTAACACATCAGCTGCAGCGAGATGGGGAATTTTGGATTTACTGCAACTGGCAAAGAAGTCCGTGTCATTTCAAACTGTTGTGTTCTGTAAACCCAATGATTTTTTGGAGTACCTGCTTATAATTCAAGTAATATGTGATGCAGCGATGAATACATAATTTTTTTGAAAGCTATCTTGATTTTATGAATATGATAAATTCACCTTTTTATATAATTTTGTTTTTCACTATGTTCTTCAGGATTTTCATGTTCAAGACTAATCACAATTTAGGAGAAATAATATAATTTATTTTGTTTCCTGCATGTGAAAAGAGAAGCAGCCTTATACCCTAAATATTTCTTAATGAAGACTTCCTTCCAGATACCTGGATTTCTAACTAGTATGCTTTCTTTGAAACTTGAAATAAAGCTGACTTTGTTTTGATAAAAGCGGTCAGTCGTCTTGCCAACTACTCACTGGTAAGACCTGAAATAAAGTTGAAAAGAAATTAAATGTCTCAATATGTTGAAGATCAAACCTCTATTGTCCTTTACCAACCATTATTAGTGACCTTCTGAAAGTGCCTGGTAGGATAACTTACCTGTTGATAAGGCTTGCTGTTTCTAGAAGTTAGAAGACTCAATGCTGTTGCTATTAGTACTTTTAACTAAAGTATTGCATTTTTTTGCTGTGAACATTTTTGAACAAAGCAAAAAGAAAGTAATAAGGATTAAGAGAAATAAGAAAGAACAGCTAGAAATATACATTTTTTGTTTTCTGTATTTCTTCTTGTGAAGAATAAGGCCATCACTCTTTTGTACTGTTACCAGAAGCTCAGCTCCCCTTTCATCAGCTGTCTACAGTTTAGTTCTTTTATAAAAATGAACTTTGGAATGTTGAACAGTTTCCACTTCAGATTTTCATTATAAAGGAGCTCCAAGGGACACCAGCTGCTGTTGAAATAGATCTTGGGAAGCTGGGCATTCTGAAATGCTCCTTTTTCCCCTTCTTCTTGTCACTTACTGAACTCTCTTTGCTCTTGATTTTTATTATACCTTTTCCCTCTGACTTTTCCTGGCCCTGTAATTTTTCAAAAAATTTTAACATATTAATATTTTGAAAAAGTATCCAGTTCTGCCACTTATGCTAGGTGTAGCAATGATATCCCTGGAAAAGGCATAATCAGGACTGTAATGGGTTGTTTTTGAAAGCCAGAAACTAAAGACTGATGAATGTGAAAGTTCAGCATTATCAGAGCTTAAAAAATTATATATGAATTTCTTTTTGATTGCTTTCATTTCTTTCTTGACTATTCATATAACATATAAGAACTGTTCCATCTTTTGCAAAAAAAACCCCAAAACCAACTAGAGAATAAGTAGTGGAATAGTGCCAATGCTGACTTCTATTCTAAACAACTGGAGTGATAGCTCAGTTATACTTTGTTGTTTAAACATCTCCCATTTCAGTTTTGCATTAGCTCTTGTCAGATGGATACTTCGGTTCGTGGGGGGGGTTTAAGTGGGGTTTTTTTTATGTATTTTGGTTTTTTGTTTTTTTTTTTTTTTTCAAGTCAGTGTAGGAGAAGAGGCTTATCCTCAGAGTTATGGAGGGAATTCTGAATAAGATTCTCAGTTCTTTGGCTCATCATCATAGTTCATTGCCTCTCTCATTTCTTGATGTTGATCTGCCCCGTTGAAATGTAGATTTTTGCAAAATTTACTGATGCATTAACTGAAAAATTACAAGATATGGTGAATAACTCCTATCACAACCAATTTATCTCAAATTCTTGTCTTTTTCTAAACAGTTTATCTGTGTAAGCATAGCATTAGCAGTTTAGATGAAGAATTAATTTCTTTTTAAGTAGCTTGTATTTACAATATAAGAATCTGGAAAGCACTGACAAAACCTAATTAAAATTATAAAAAAATTGCATAATGGAAAAAATACGTAACTGTCTCGTCTGACACATTGATCTGGCCTCAGCCAGTTACCATTACATTAACATGTATTTGTATACATACAGAAACATATCTATATGCATGGTCTCTTCCCCCCCTGCCCCCATGCCCTTCTATTTGTCTGAAAATAGTGGACTGAAGAAGAAAGATCTCTCTAGTAAATATGCCAAAAATAATGAAAGAAAAGGGAAGCAGGTAATCTTAAGTAGGATTACTTTTAAGAAGTTAGTTTAGAAGTTACTAATTGGATTATTAAAATGTCAGTGTAAATAGTGCTTTGAGGTACTTGCATTGTACGAATGAAATTAACAAGAAAAATAAAGTATACTTACTTGGTAATGGATGCTTTTTATTCTTCTGGAGACCTTCCACCAATATGTGAAGAAAAAGAGTCATTACTTGAGGGATTTTCTTGAACTGAAGTATTTCTCCCAGTTTATTCTTGGAAAATCATATTGAATATGAATCAGGAGCAAAACCAATGTAAACGCTCCCTCTGGGATAGTGAAGTGAATAATTGTTTTAAAAATAATAAATAGCTTTTTGTATTTAATGTGATGGTGATCTGTGTTTTATTAGCTGAGAATACTTGAGATTTCTAAAGGGTTTTGAATGAAAAAGACTTGATTGCATTTTCATTACCAGCAATTTGCCAGTTCATGTATTATTAGGCTGTGTGATTACAAAACATGATTTTGGGGCGTGGAGGAAAGTGGTATGTCTGAGCAGAAAGATTCGTTTGCACTTAGCTGCATAGGTGAGATACAGAAGAAGATAAATCTGACTTAAGCCAAGTATTTTGTTGTTGCAGGAGTTTTGAATCTGCTGCTCAGAATGGCAGAGTCCTACGAAACTTAATGGCATAAAGAAAGTTTTGTAGTTAAAACAGCCTCAGGTTTGTAATAAAGCACAGCTGTTCCCATTTCCCCTCACATTCTTTTATTGTAAGACGTTCTGTGGGTTCTCTACAGACCAGCTGACCCAGCCTTAAATGTGGCTGAACCATAAAACCCGTTTTGTCTCATTTCTATGAGATGTTATTTGAAGCGTTCAAAAGATATAAAGACTTTTTTCTTCAGAGTGATTAACTCCAATCCAATGTGATGATGTTTGTATCTGAAGTTACAGCTTAATGTAATTTAGACCTTGTCTATGCATATACTAGAAGGAAGCACAGAGGTTTAGGTTGTTGTTTTTTTTTAACTAGGACAACTCTGAAAGAACCATACTTTAGTGTATTACCTCAGTTTTATTTACATTTGTGTAGCAAGCTTTCGTGGCCTACTGTGTATTTTTTAGCTGATCTTATCCTTGACAATGCTGCTAACTGACAGTATTTAGATAAAGCCTGCAAATAGTCACTAAGGTTTCCTATGTGTGGTGGGGTTTTTTTTTGCTGTTTGGTTGGTTGGTTTGGTTTTGTTTTGCTGTTTTTTTTTTAAACACCAAGCACTCTTTTTCCACATCTGGACTAACTTACTGGTACTGGTGTCACAAGAGAAGAAAGGAAAATATGGAAAAAATATATACACACCTTTTTTTCTGCTGTCAAAAAAATTCTAATATACCACATAAACCATTGAGAACAGGTCACAATTTATTGTTGTATTATTGTTTAATACTGTCAAAGCATCTACAGTATTTTATGTTACAGAACTACTCAGCTTTCAGATATTCTTTGCAGATCAGCTTGAAGAAAAACTGGTGGATTAATATAAGTAGAGTGAAGGATACGGAGCACCTTGAAATGTCATTTTTATTTCAGCAGTTTGGCACCTGTCTCTAGACAGCCCCTCTCAGGTCAGCACACTTCTAGGTAGAACTATTGTGTTACTTGTTTGTGACTGTCTAAACTAAAGCACTCCAAACATTTAGGATATTCTTTGCCTATTTTTCAAGGATTTTCATGGTTAACGAGGTATTAATATTTTTTTATAGATACCAAATCTCTTTTTATAAAAGGGGAAAACATTTATTGTATGGGTCCTAGCTAGATCCTGTGCTATTTAATGGGGTGTGCAAGCTGCTAAAGAGCGGTTATTTGGTGGTTTCACTTGGAGACATTGTAGTCTAAGATAACAAAATAATTCAAAGGGAAATATGGTTATCCGTATAGCTAATAAATTACATTTTGGAAATTTTCTTTTACTGGCAGGGTAATTTCAGTTCAGCTTCATAAAACACAGGTTGTCATTCCAGAGAGTCCAGGGGCTAATTCTTCCCTGCTCCGGGAGAATCAGTTGTTCAATACGCATTCTCAATAATTTTTTGCTTGTCACTTTGTCTTATTCATCTAAAAGTTTTGTCAGAACACAAAATTCAGTAAGGGCATTTCAGAGTTAAGTATAGGCAGATTTAAATGGGAGGACTTTTTATTAGCTGTTAGCATTAGGTCTTTAACCTGTATCATCCAGATGCAAATTTTGGGCTGGACTGAGCACTCTCTGGCTGAAGATGCTTACTGTAGTATACAATAATGATATTTAGGTGTTTGGAGTAACCTTGCAGAACATAGACACTTGTGCTTCTTCTAAACAGTCCTTCAGGATGTTTCTAAGCACTTGTATAAAAAGATGTATTTATGTTTGTGGCTTTATGTGTGTTAATCTACAGTTTGGTTATTTTTATTCTGACTTCGTTGTTCCTGTTCTATGGGATTTTTCCCTGAGAATCTGTTTAGTACCTGTGAAAAAATGCCAATGTGTGCATTTGGGTAATATATTAAAATGTTATTTAATGTTCGTGGCAAATAGCAAAATTTTCTGTTGCTGGATATATTAGTATTGTTTGTGTACATGCTTGTCTCTGAATTCACGGCCCATTAAAACTTGTAAGCCTGGCTCTCATCCCAGGTGGTTCTCTCATCTTCCCTGGAAGTTCTCTTGATGGCCTGGGGAGAACCCCTTGGGTGAACCTGATCTCACTCCTAGGGGTAGGGAGGGATGAGCAGCTCAGTCAGAGGAGGTAACGAGTGCTAACACACATTTCTTAATTTGCCTATAGCCTCTTCAGCACTTCAGTCTAAAGTTGTCTGTGTGATCTTAAATTCACATCAATGCCCTAGTCTGGATTAGGACCTCTCATAAGTTTACTGACTGTGTCTCAAAAACAGAGAGAGTGCAGCCAATTCTTATGTTCCTGCAGTTGTCATGTTAGGCCGTTCAAGATTTTTCCAATTTGGAACCTAAGTACCTGTGAAATTACCTGTCTGAATTACCTGTCTGCTTAGAGGTAGTTGTCTTTCAGACTTTTTTCTTGTGAAAGGCACACAAGAATTGGAGGTCCTGACTTGGTCTGTGAACATGTTTGCTGTTAATTGAACGATAACTTCAGAGCAGCAGCATCCCAGAAGGCTTGCTAGGCCAAGGTTATGGGCTTCAACTGATCCCGGGACATAATACGGAAACCTGATACCTAATTCATAATTTGACCTGTAAGCCTGCCATCTCTCAAAATACTTATAAAGAAAGAAAGATGAAGAAACCATATAAGAACAGATTTTCTGTTATTAAGTACAGGAACATATAATCAAATAAAATATGCAAATTAATATAGCAGGGTTATTATTTTTAATCATTACGTGAAGATTTAATAGAAAAAATCTGAAACTAATTCAAGCCAAACAGTTAGAGAAACTGCTTGATGATTGAATATACTGAAACTATAGACTATGCTTTTTGTTAAAATCTTACACTTTTGCATGCACAAAATGCCCTGTTTTCTAAGAATTTGTAATTCAGTTGTTGCTGTTATATTTTAAACAATTTTATTGGTCTTCCTATACTTCTGCATTATAAATATTTCCACATTTCTTCTTATTTGGCATACTACACACATTTTTGCATGCATTTGTGACTTACTATATATAATTGGACCACTTCTCAGGGGGGAATTGTAGCCTGCCAATTAATTTGTATTTTAGTTTGTAGGAAGATAGTGACACTTAAAGGATGAGCTTTTTAGTTGCAAAGTTTTGCATTATTGCATGTAGGTAAGTAGAAACATCTGTATTCTTGTTTTTCAGTTAGTGAAACCTAGAAGGCTGCCTTAGAAGACAGCTGAAAGCAATGAAGGAATCCTTTATAGATCAGTTTCTTAAATTGCTCATCCAGAGCTTTGGGTTTAAATGTTTTCTCATTTCTCAGATAAAAGCAAAAATATTTGTTTCAGACTTTTAGAAATATTCTCTTATGGTTTTACAGACACTTGCAAATAGTGGGGATTTTTTTGTTAATTGTGAAGAAATGTATATAAACATTACTGTGTCTCTTTTTTCTCTGTTAGCCTAGTGACAGTTGGCAGGTGCTAGCTTCCAGTAAGTGAGAGCTGTAAGCTGCACAGCTTGGTAATTGGCATAGAAGCTGGGTAAGGAAATTGCCTCCTTCTCTTATGCTACAATATAGGCTTTTTAAGACAAGTTCTTTTTCTTTCCCTTTTCCAGAGAAAATGAGCCATTATTCAGTTTTCTCAAAGAAAGAGTGCATACATGTAGGCAGCACGAGGAAGAAGTACTTGTCCTCAGAATGGCTTATGTCTTGCTGAACCAACCAAGAGCTGGCAGCTCAGTCTCACCAATATTTTTGAAAACCAGTCTAAGAATGTTTGAAAGTTAAAGTGGGTGCCAGTTGGGAAAAACTTTAGGGTTACCTGTGTGAAATGAGTGGCAAAACATAATCCTGTACAAGGAAAAAAAAAGTTGCCAGTTTGCAGTTACACAGAGAATAGCTTATTTTTTCCCTCCATTAAAAATAACATTTCTATACCATGCATCTGAAAATATTATTCTTTGCTCCTTCTTTTTTTTTCCTACTTACTGGAGGATGAGGAAGAAAAGTTCTCTGTATGCTAGTTAGAGGAGAAAATATTCTGAGATTCTATTGCAAGTTATTTCTATTGTTAAGATGATTTGTTAGGAATATGCTTATAAATTAATTTTCATTGAAGCAGCACTTCTGTGTGTCCCTCAGAATCAGGCTGCTGTGCAAACATACTTTGTATGAATAGCAATAATAAGGTCCATTAAGGAGGTATAGAAACCTGATGAAAGACTGGAAAGTGAAAATGGTACAGTTAAAAACATTAAGGCATGTGTGGAAAGCATAGGAATATTTTGGTGTCTTACCTCATTGAACAACCAAGGTCCTCCTTTAAATTCATGGTACAAGGAATTTTCTTTCAAGAAATATGTGATTCTTAGGACTGATGAATAACTGTTCTTTATATAATATTTATATTTGAAACCATTTAGGAATTTCTAATAAAATACAACTTCCGTCTTTATTTTTTGTTTAAACCAATGCAATTATGCTTGTTGCTGACTGTAGAGGATTAATCTTGAAAATGGTATCAGCAAATGCTAGATTCTCTTTGTAAGGCGCTTGGACTTGACGAGCGTTTTGTGTTCTAACTTTATGTACCTTTGGTATCAATACTTCATTCCCTCCTCTTATGCCATATTCATTTGAAAGAAGAACCCCCCACACCTTTTAGCAATAAAATATTTATGCAGCAATTATGCAACTTATTTTGTTTATATTTTATAGAGCTAGCTATGTAAATATACTTGTATAGTACAGTTGTATTTTAATATCACTTGAAGCTTGTTAATTACATAAGAATTGTATTTGTCAATACAATACTTTTTTAGGAATGTTGCCAGTTCAGATTTTGCAGATGATTTAGCGATGAGGCTTATGTAATATGAGTTACATTTTTGGTTGTTTTTTTTTTTTTTTTTTTTTTTTTTTTTTTGGGTTTTTTTTTTTTTTTTTTTTTTTTTTTTTTTTTGAAAAAATGGGGGGTTAANNNNTTTTTTTTTTTTTTTTAATGGAACAACAGTGGAGTTAACTGAGTTATTTTGCAGGATATGGCTGCTGAAAGACATATAAAAGTGTCTTTTGCTTCTAACAGTTATTGAAGATTTCAGAGTGTGTATGGGTACAAATCTTGGCGCGCTTCAAGTCAGAATACAGAATTCACAGAATCTAGCATTCTGTGAGCCTAGAGGAGTCCTTTCATGCATCAGATGCAAGATCTGAGCTGATAATGTCTTGGAGTTTGTAGTACCTTTTCTTCTTAATAAAAATCTTAATATACTCAAAGAAATGTTTTATTTTCAGAGACAACTTAAATTTTATGAAGAACAAAACCACATGCTGAAAAAAATAGATTCTTCTGTAGGTATTGTAATGCACGTCAGGGCGCATAGGAGATCGGGTCCTGATCTCATTTAGAGCATCCAAACATGCTTGTGAATTCTCCTTTGCCTGATAGGGGAGTGAGTCAGGGAGAGACAGATGCCAATGAAAATTTATTAGAACAACTTTTATTAATTAAGCTTTTATTATGAGTAGAATCAACCTATTATTAAAAGCCATTAAAAGCTCGGTACATTTGCTTATTCTCACAGCCACAGGTACACGCTATCACACAGACCCTGCCCCGCGCAGTCACTCACAGTCACCCGGGCGGAGGCCAGCCCAGCCGTTTACTCGCAGGGGAGAGCTGCACTGGTGTGACGGTGGCTTCTAGGCAGGTGTCCAGAGAGTCCCCCACGGGGTTTCCTCAGCAGCACGTGCAGTCCTGGTGCCTCTCACAGCCCACAGCTGCCTCTGCCACCTCGGATGTGGTCTGGGTTGTGCGGCCCTTGGTTGGTGCTAGCGTGTGCTGGTGGCCTTATGTGTGCTCAGCAGACTGCGTCCTCTTTCATTTCTTAAAGATGCAGCAGGACGACAGATCTCCAGAGCTTGTTAGTGTTTGGTAGACTTTTACACCCTTCTTGGCACGTATGCTTGCTCTTTCTAGCCTGCTGTTTTCTGGTGACTGTTACTCATCTGCACCTGTAGAGTCCATTTACAGAAACTCCCAGTGACAGGGTTTTTATGACAACACAAGTCTTGGACAACTGGTACTGCAGTGTGAAACTGCAATGGGAATTCATTGACCCATGAAACATTTTTTTCAACTTTCTTTCAATCTTAATTTTACATTTGGAATTGAACTGTGATCAGTTTGAATTTTGAATTTTCTTTTTGTATTCTAACGTACTTCTATGGAGGTTTTATTTGTTCCACTGGGACTAAGTTCAATCCCATTTTTTCAATTCTTACCAAAATAGTAATGAAGAATGTGTTACATCAAATGCATTTCATGACAATTTTCACTGATTTCTTTTATGCAATTCCAATGGCAAATGTTTTTATTATAACTGGGTGAACTATTTCTGCAGAAGTAGTCATCTTTATTTCTCAAACACAAATACTAATAATTTTTGTTCCATTTTGCCAAACTTTTATAATTCAAAATTCTGCTCTTGAAGCTTGTGTTATTGTGAAACTTTCCAGTTGATGCTGAAAATGGAAAGAAGTTAAATCTAGTGGTTTACCATAAGTTTAAGGTACATTGCACCCTCGGCAGGTCTTGTAATTCCTAAAAAGAAATAGCAGAAGGCATTACGGATTTCCACTGTGATTAGCTGGTTATTAGATCTGACATTAATCACACATGTAGAAGTATGCATTGGGAATAATTTAGCTGACGTCAAGGGAGTGGCACTGACATAAACCTAATTTTAATGAGCTTTATCTGCAGACAACTTTGAAGATGAGAAGAAATTTACATAACATCTTATTTTGTCCACAAAAGAGTAAATTAATTCTAGCTACTGTTAATTGGACAGCTCTCAAAGTACTACTTGTTCACGGCAAGTAAAATGAAAAGATCTGACCTGGAAATGTGGGAGCACTACAATTACGGTTCTGTCAATACAATTCAATATTGTTTTATCAACTACTTTTACTACATAAAATTATTTTCATATATTATATTTCTACATGCCTGAACAATATCTGAACCCTCTCCTAAGAGGATCCCCGTATAACCTACTGTCTTAGCTGCTTCAAGGTCTCCCTAGGTACATATGTAGATTCTCATGCAATGTTAGCATTAGATTTTACAGAACTTGTAAGGGCCATATCCCATCAGATGATCTCTGAATTTTCTCATGTAGTACCCTGTTGCTTTCCATGGATAGATATGTAGAACAAGGATGAAATTAAGTTTATCGCTTTGCAAAAGCCATTTCTCTAGCTCTGTTTCGTATGTTGATTTGGCTGCAAATGGAATAGCTATATTTAAAGAAGTTTTAAATGCTACTTCTGATCTAATACATTTCATGTCTGATGCTTGCTAAAGGCATCTCAAATGCTTCAGAATGTGGATAAATTTAGATTGTGCTTTTCACTTCCAAAAAAAATGGAATCTCTTGTGAGTGTTGGCATCAGACATCAAGCTAGTTGGATTTACCATTGCATAAGTCGAGTAGGTTATTTCTCTGCATTTTGGTGTCTGTGGGTGCTTAGCATTTTAGATATCCTTTAGATATAGATTGCAACATAGAGTGGTGTTATAATTTCATTTCGTTTCAAGGCTCTTAATTACCTGAACATTTCATTTGGCTCTGATAAGTACCTTCAAGCATATTGGCTGCAGAGTATTGACTTGATGTTTTCACTATATGGGGTTGTCAGTTTTATGTGATTAATAGCTCAGGAATTATGGAGACATTCCATAATTTGTAAATTTACAGTGAATTGTGAATTCTATTCATTCTTAAAAAAAATCTAATTCAGGTTCTTTAGGAATCACTATATTGTATTTTTAAATAGCATATTTATAACTCTGAGCCTTGAGATAATTTTCTCAGAACCTGCAAGTAAGTTAGACAATTAAGTTTTAATTAAAATTAGCTAACACCTGTGTTCTCACAGGAAATTAATATCTGTGTCTATCTTTTGTTTTCATTTTTGTTCTGAATGATTATGGTAATGTAACTAAACAATTTGTCACCACTGTTAACATTGACATATTATTAATAAATATTTGAATACTTCAGTTTGTAGTAAGTAAAAATTAAGTTTATTATTTTATAGGCAAGCAAAAGGCCATGTAAACAATGCTTAACTAAGACTACTGTGATATTAATAAAAAAGAAAGGCTATTGTTATTTTGTGATAGCTACTTTGTATGTAATGGTTCTTGGCTCCCTAAGTAGTTAAAATTGACATAAATTTAAAATAGAGTGAGTAAAGACCAAGCTTTAAAGTATTTCAACCATTTTTATATTGTTACTGCTTAGTAACACTCAAGGAAAAAAGTAGTGGCTGTCGATACCAGATAGCACCTGTGTTCCCCTAAACTTTATTGATTGATGTGTAAAAGTAGTGCTGAATATTTGGGAGCGGGGAGGGAAGAGGAGTTTTGGTAGCATTTCATTTTTGGATAGTTTTGCAGTATTTTTGAGCATCAGTTGCTGATAATGCAATTCCTTATTTTAGTGTAGTCATTCTGCTTTCTTCTAACTCTTTTCATACGAGTTATTAATCCTGAAGATTTTTGTTCTTATTTTTGGTATCATAAAGATGCAGAAATTGAATTTATGAAGAGATATAGTGCCGTATTTTCAGATTGCATACTCAGTTCATTTGGAATAGAATTGAGTGTGTTGTTTATAAAAGAGTAAGGTTTGGGATGGAAAAAGTAAAGTATTTTCAACTCAGGTTTGACTACCTATTTCATGGCTCTTTGTTTAGTTTGGATATTGAAATATATGAATAGATCGAGGTAATGAATGATATCCCGGATGATTTCTTTTGTTGCTTGCCACAGAATCAATATATTCATTTTGAGAAAAAGCAGAGAGTAATTATATATTTTTTTAGTAGATGAGCTCCTGAAAATTTTAGAAGTTGTCTCCTACTTAAAAGGTAAAAAAAATAAAATAGCAATATTTTATTTTCTTAAATAGCAGTAGGTTAGGACAGGATTTCTAAAAGTCTTGTAGTGATCAGTTGTTCAACATAATACTTCATATAAGGAGCAGTAGAAGAAGAGGAAGGTGTCAAAGAACAGCTTTTAAGTGTCACCCTGCAAGGACTGTTTTTTTCCTGCTTTTGAGTATCTAATTTTTTTTAATGTGAACAGACTCAACCACGCCAACCTTTTTTTCAAAATGCCAGCCTCCTTGTTCAGTGTTTTTTCCATATTTTAATGGAAGTACCTGATTGCACCGTTTAATTTGGATGAACTCCGAGTCCTTGGCTGGAAAAATGAAAACACTTTGAGGAGGGTCAGGAAGAACACACTGACCCCACAACTACTGTCTGAACAGTGCAAATCTCAATGGTCCTTTAAAAGCAAGTTCCCTTAAACTATTTACCAGTGTCATTTATCTTTCAGCTGCCCCTGTAGCTTATTTTAGCTTCCAGACATTCAGAGAGTCTCACTAGATAATCCCCAAAAGACTGTGCTTGCATTTGTTATCTTTTTGGGCACAGTGTTTTATCTCCTGTGAACCCATTTGATACGGGTTTCTGGTCCTCATATGAGTGATATACCAAGTAACACCCTTAGATGTGCGGATTGAGGATTGTGAGCATGCTATTTTTGTTGCTGTACTGTATTTTAGTCCTAATTTTGTCCTTTTTTTCAGTTCTTAAAGCTATTGAAAGGTGTAAACATAGTAAAAAAAGAGAACAAAGTTTGAATAATTATCATATATGCAAAGGAGGAAGAACTCTGAGTTTCATTGCTTGATGACAAGAAGATATATTTCAGTTTAAATTAATAAGTAATGCTGGTTTATTTTGGTGGGTTTTTTTTTTTCTTTTATTCC